>LUCH01001828.1:97007-108630 GCA_013368495.1 Paragonimus heterotremus
TCATGATTGTGTGGTAGTTAAGTGTCAGTGAGAATCACTGATGCATTACTGTCTGTGATGATGATGGGCGTTATTTCTCGAGCAGGGGTAACCCTATTCTTCTCGTTGAATTTTGAGCCAGACTTCTTAACAAATTCAAAAAGTCTCGTCAGACTCCTGTTATGATCCTCTACATTCAAACCGTACACGGTTTTATGCTCTATGTAAACAAACGCGGCGTGCAGTTTTTCTTTGATAAATTAGTCTACTTCTCTTTGGAAACACGCAACATCGTTGGCTACTCTAGTAGGTACACGGCGAAACCGATGGACACTTGCACAGGCCTCGAGGGCAGTATTTGGTTTCCCCCTGTCTTATCACGTAACAGACCATTAGCGCCTTGTAAATTCAGGGGGTTATAAATAGAACACTGAGATTTTCTCTATCACCTCCATAGTCTTTAGTAGAGGGTAGGTGTCGAACTGAATGTACCGATCAACAGTCTAACCATAATTTATCACCATTCGTCTTCTGTGGCGTTCGTGTGCAAATACCAAAAGGTGACCACGCCAAAGATAAAGCGACGGTTCAGTAAAGCGGTTTCTCGGCTTCTGATCAAACGGACATTTCGTGGCATGCCGAGTGATGTCGCGATTTGGTTGCCAGCGGTTTGCAATGAGGCAGTAAATTTTCAAAATGTGCGAGAGGCTCGATGTAAGCTGCGGGCAAAATGCATAAGAAAAATGGTTTCTCGCCACCGAAAGGTAATTCAACTTTTTCGTAGAGTTTGAGAAAGTGATGGCCAAGGAATACATCGGCGCATAGGTTAGACAATGCAGAGGGCTTGGTTTGGTCATTACAGCGGTCCTTGTAATGTATACTAACAAAACGGTAGGTCGGTGCACGACCCGTTAATCTAGTTAAGGCCAGGGTTATTGCACGACTCTTCAATTTTCCAATGTTAATTTCAGACGATAAAGCTTGAAATGGAGATGTCAGAACTACCGATATCAAGTAAAGCATGCAAAGGTACTGCGTTTACCGAAATTTTAGCAACAGCGTTCGAGAGACAGAATGGAGCTACCGCAATAGTCATAGAAGAAAGTAGTGGTTTAACAATTAGCGTAGTTTCTGGTTGGTATCGCCGACCAACATACCTTTTGATAGTGGCCTCTTTTACCACAGCCTTTACAAACTGAGTCTCTCGAAGGATACGTGGAACGTAGGTGTCGATCATAACCACAAAAAGTAGCACTTGCTACTAACAACCACCGGTACGTTTTCCCCGGGTAGTTGGGAAAGAGACGGAGATTCAGACAATGCTTTGGACTTTGAAACTGAAACAGAACAGCGAAAGAGGAATGTCTGGGACGAACGGGACTGTTGATAGGCTACGTCGAGGGATCGAGCTTGTTCGAGAACAGATTGTAGGTCTACTGACATATACTGTTAGGTTGCTGATGAAAGTTGCTGACAAACATGTCCCGAATGACGTCGTACGGATTTTGTTCGGCAACAAAGGATCGGAAGTTACCATTTTTTGGCCAGTGACTTCAGCTTTTGAATGAATTGAACAAAACTCTGTCCACTTTTTTGTTTGCATTTTGCGAGGAAGTGACAAGCAAAAACCCCGTTTTAGGGTTTCACGTATGTCTTCTAAAGTAGGCAAATGGTGTCTTCAAAAGTAGTACAATTCATAATGTCCTCATAAACAGACGGGAAACATAGTTGATAGGAGTGTTGAGTTTATTGGGCTCGAGTTTTCACGGTCGCTAGGAAGTTAGTGAATGTGCGGTACCAATGAGTTCACTGTTTCGGACATGTACAACTCGGATCAGCATCGGAACGTTCTGATCGCAGAAGGCGTTCCGTTTCAAATTGTTGGATGAATATACTGTTACGTAAACAACCAGCGAGCGATTAACTGAGATTAGACTGAGGACTTGTTGTTCAAGAATTAGGCTTTATTCATCTAACAGTGTTAAAGGGCTGAAAGGAGAAAACGAAAACACGCAATGAAACAGTAAGTTAATGTGCATTAATAAATAGTCCATTATAACCACAAACCCTTAATGCATGCTTTCAGTACATCTCCAGACAGGTACTCTGCGAGAAATTCGACCCCCAGATTTCCTCTCCCAGATTACGACAAACATCCGCTACACCAATGTTCCAAGCAATCTTCTCTCGTGTACAAGTACATTACTTATTTGCATCTGCTATCGGCTTAGAGGCTATTGTGGCCCCACGACAGAACGACGCGGAATTTGGTCAGTTACGTTCCCACCCCATACCTAACATTCGCTCCCCTGCCAATTCTCCACTATGAGCCCTAAACCCACCGTAATACCTCGACCGGTAAACTCCGACATTTTGTCCTATTTAATTACCAGCAAAATACCATTAATTATTCTTATTCTATCTTTCACCCCAGTTTCCGTTCCACTACCAAGCTCATCACAGACTACTTCGTTCGGACACACATGCGTAAGGAGCTATGTGAATAAGCAAAACACCGCCTGCCGTGTCAGTGAAGCAAGGTATACCATCACCACATCTGGGACTTTCAGTGTACCGGAACTCTCGCTTCAAACACACACATGTGGACATGGTAGACCCACTTCCACCCTAGAACGGCTTAACTCATTTGTTGATTTGTATTGACCATTTTAAACACTGGCCACAAACAACGTCCGTAAAGCAACATCTCAGCTAAGAACATCGCACGGAAGCTTGCGGAAAGCTGAGTATCCTCATTCGGCCAACCAGCTTCTAACCATAACAACAGCGGTTCTCGGATCACATCCACGTTGTTTCGTGATCTATATTTGCTTGGCTGTGAACATCTCCCAATGACCGCCTAGTGGGATGGCTAAAAACCATCATCTTCGTCATTATGTCTGGCCTAAACTCATCAGAAAACCTACCTCTCACTTTACGTGGTATCCGAAACACGATTAAAGAGGACGTCGGCTGCACTCCAGCTGTGCCTGTCTACGACACCACCTTAATCTGCTAGTTGAAATGCTCACGGGTTCCACAACCAATGGCGAGATAAACCCAACCCCTACACTACACGTTTGAAACGGCACATGCATAGGCGAAAACCAGCACCAATGAGGATCACTCCGAACAAAAGCTATGCACACGAAGACTGGCGTGCATGCCTCTTTGTGTTCCCCAGAGATGACGCGCAGAAGTCCCTTCAACCATCTTATGACAGTACGCTTTGAGTGCTCGAACTTAAAGACAAGTATTTCATCGTCAGCCATGATGGCATCAATGATTCGGTAGGCATCGACCGTTTAAATATAACCCATGTGCATCCATCTGACCTGTCTCCTCCTACCTCCTAAAGCCTTGCGGATGAACAGCTTGCTGACCCACTTACCTGACTGTTTAGGCAATCTCTCTCCCAGAAACAGTGCCCAACAGTTGGAAACCCGCGAGCATCACGTCCACTTTCAAAAGTAGTGGATGTAATCTTTCCAGTGATTACCTGCCAACTGCCCTGCTATCGAGCACTTCGAAAATTTTAGAGATACTCGCATATGACTAGCGTGATAAGTACCTCACCACTCCAGATTTCTTCTCAAATGTACAGTACAGTTTTCGCAAGGGTTGTTCGTGTATCACGAATTTGCTGATAGCCATTGATCAGTTGACCAAAGCGGTTACTCATGGCAATGGCATAGATGTTGTATAACTCGACTTTGCCAAAACGTTTGACCGCGTGGGTCACAATTTTAATCGGTAGACTTTCCACTACGCAATATCCTCCAGTGGCTAGAATTCTATCTTGCTAATCGTCTGTATAGAGTGCGCGCAAACGGCCTATTCCTTGCCAACAAGTCTGGATTCAGCGAGGTGTCCCAGAATTCATTTCATGGCTCGCTTCTAATTCTCATCTTTACCAGTAAACGTCCTTGTTTGCTACTTCCGTCTCCAACCCGTTGATCCTCCGACAGTGCTTATCTCTTTGTCCTATCCATGTCTTCCAAACAAACCGATTCCACAACTTTCACAAGCAGTCTTGGTGTACTATTCACCAACTGACGGTGTGCAGTTCTTTCGTTCCCTTCCACCACGAACACGTTGTGAACAACCACCCAAACTTCTCGCCGGTTTTGCAGATTACATACAATTACGTCCTTCATCGGTTTAAATTTGTCGCTTTTCCATTCTAACTGTTTTTTTTTTCTCGGTGCAATAGCAATTCCTACATCATGCGCAGTAACAGTTGAGTTGACTCAAATATTCTCCTGTCTATTTGTGTTTATTCCGTTAGCAACATTTCAGCACGTTTGTTTGGGTCAAAAGTTTGTTTGTCTTGTTGTAGGGTTTAGTCAGCTGAATTTACTCAACTAGTTCATATCCACGAGAAGTTTGTTTATGTTTACTCTGTGATTACATTTTACCGCATTTTTCTTTCATGTTTAACTGTATCCCACCGTTGCTGTTAATCATCTGTTGCTATATTTTCTTATCCGCTAACCCGCAATGACAATTTCGACTGATACCCACCTACTGTCCCACTAAAGAAGTCCGGAGAATAGAATACGTGGAGTTCCGAGTGACACTGTTGGGAAAAATCACTTTTTCCCAAAAACTCGCACCACTTGCCAGGGAAAATGGATTTTCCATTTCCTGGGAATTTGAAAGCCCGCCAGAATTCTCGAACACCCGAGAAGTTGCGTTTGCTTCTGGTTGGTCTATTCGGTGGCCTAGACCCAGGGCCATCCCAAACCTATAAATACAGTTGCGGTAAACCGATATTTTGCCTTCGGGCTAAGCAGCAAATAAAGCTCATTTGAAGGCCGTCTTTTTCCTTACTTGTTGAGGGGTTCTAAGCTGAGAGGGTTGGGTCCCGATATTTGTGCTGTGATATACGTGCAGTCTGCGATATCGTTGTGTTCGTTCGTGATAGAGATACTGCTCGTGATCTTTGCGTTCGTTCTTGTTTTCCTCTATCAAGTGGGGTCATAACGGATACCATACGAACTGCACTGGACTAACAAAAGATCAGTATGCAGCCGTAGAGAAAAGAGATGGAATTCGACCGCATGGCGTGTTGCCGTACTAGAATATTTCTGAGTTTACACTATGGTAGTATGCCCCAAAAAAAATCAGCTTCCAGAACGTTATGCCCGCAGATGCGCCCAAAATCATTACCTCCATGAGAGCACAAATGGACCGCTTGAAAAGCGACTTGTCCGCAATGCTGGACTCCTTGGTTACTTTGAAGCAGCAGCCGTTCGACAAACTGGAAGAGCTGTGCGCTTCAAACCCTCCTATGGAGACGGCTAACGCGGTAGTAAAGGTTTTCGAACGGGCAGTAAAGGGAGTTGCTACAGCTCTCGAAGGGCAAAGCGAGCATAGCGCTCGCTTCACAAATTACCGGTCAAACTGAGCGGATAAGACTATCGTTTCATCCCATCGCGAAAAACTACCCGTACCAGCTGGCTGCGGCCAAAGAACGATGCAAAAACGGGAACCACGGCAACCCTTCCCCAGGCGGTCATTCCAGCGAAAGTTCTTATAAGAGTAGGTGAACTCAAATGGTCTTCTGCGAGTCAAAAGTCTGCTTCAGGATAGGTCCATTGAGGAGCGGATACCCGTGAAAAGCACTCTTTTTTCGGAAAAGGTTATAGAGAACCTAGGTCCTTGTGTATCGTCTACAATAAAAGTGGCTGCTGTCGTCCAGCCCAACAAGAGTGTCAGTTTCACTGACCAGGACATGTTGGCAGCTACCTGCTTAGTAAACTACCCCGACCACGATGTTACAATCGTCGAAGCTGTCACCTCGTACAAAGGCCCGGATACATCAGGGGCACCTCCATCAAAATGCCCAAAGAATACGCAGATCGTAGGTGAGCCATCCTCTTCCTCATGAAGGCAACGACTTACATAGGCACCCCGAGAAAGGCATAAGACGCCTGCACAGACAACCACTACAAATGTCAGGGAAATATCACCAAGACTTTTGGGGTCATTCCTGTGCAAGGTTACTAACTGGTTGAACACAATACGAGCACAGTCAGTTCCGTAAACTGTGAATACTGAGTCTTAGCGTCAGCATAACCAGGTTTTAAGGCTGGATTTCCACACGAAAAGTCGCAATCTAAAAACACAGGAGTGTCAGACAACCTTCCAGTTTGTGAAGTATACAAAGGTAGCAGAAAAAAGAAAGCCAAACTATGTAAAGCTTACGGCTCTAAGAGGAAACAAACAGGTTCATCCGAAAGACCCTGCAGAAGATCGCACGCAATCGCGCTACAACTGACCTCGTACTTATGCAAAGGCTGTCAGCAAGCAAGTTGCTCCGACATGTACTGCAAAAGCTCGCTCACGCCACTGATAACGTATTTACAAGGAACCCGTCGCCCCGTGCGAGCAGACGCTGAGCAGCGACCCCCGAAGACCCTTCAAGTTCAGGGACGACAAAACGTGGTCAGAAATGTCTGCCTCACATCGTCTGATCCTCTCACCAAGCAAACTCTTACGGAGAACTTTCACTGATTTTTTCATCCACTTCTGTTTTCATCTTGTTGTGATCCCATGATGAGATGGCCCTAAGCTGAATCTACACCAACTGCCTCAGTTTGATTAACAGGCTACCAGAACTTAGGAAGCTGGCATACAGTAGACATCTTCATGTTATCGCACCTACAGAAACGTAGTTGGTACATGAAATCAGTGCGAGTGAGATCACTATCTCTGGCTATTTCATTTTCGTGCTAACTGAAAGAGGGTGCACAGGGGATGTTGCTGTTTATTTTCATTTAAAATTACTGCTACCCTTCCTAAACAATGTTAACACACCCTCTGATACGTGTGGTGTTATTTGGCTGCAGGTCAAACTCAGCGTCCATGATTCGCTGTAACTGGGAGTTATACATCGCCCACCTTTAGGCTCATTCAGATGGTGATATCCTTTTATCTCATCCGAATACTTTTAATTCATTTCAGCATTTCTCCTACCTGCTCGTTGTGGGCGACTTTAACGCTCTCAGGGCGGCTTGGACTGTTCCAAGACATGTTTCTGATACAGAACAGAATTAGGCTTGGTGGCCTCGAACTTCCACATGACCAAAGATATGGTTCGTGAAGGAGACAGGTCGTGAAAATTCTTACCACGGGATATACGCCGCCTCTAACCTTCGAGTACAACTTTTCGCGATATAACGGCGTTCTGGTAAATCTGAGAACATTGAGGCGTTTATCAAAGTTCGTAATCGACGTAAATCAGAAATCCGTCGTAATCACTTCGCAGTATAATCTGAAATACTCGAAATGGCGCAAAAAATGACGGCTGCTTTTTAAAATACACACGCCATCAGCGCATAAGTCCTTGCGTCAAACAAACGGCGAAGTAACTTCTGTAGTACATGGGATCCCCCATAAATTTACGGATCATTACGCTGCTATCTATAATACAGCGACATCATCTGCATCCTGTTTGCCAAGACAAACGTTTCGGTAACCCCTTCTATCAGCAGAATTCTCGGTGAACGGTGTACAGCATTTAGTTTTAAAGTCTAATCCTGTTAGTTCGACGGGATCAGAGCAGATTTACCCGACAATACTGGAAGAAGCGTTCCGTTTACTTGCAAAACCAGTTTATGAGTTCTTTAAGTTGACTCTGGGGGTACCATCTCAATTAGGTGGAAAGTTAACGTAATTTCCATTTACAAATCAAGTGGATGACATGCAACTGCCAGCTACCGACCGACTAGTCTAACAAGTATTTCGTATGAGATACTAAAATGTTTTATTAAACGTACAGTACTGAAACATTTCCTCATCAATAATCTGGTTTCTATGGCCCAGCGCGGGTTTTTACCAAATCGGTCATGTGTGGCCAGTAGGCTTCTCTTTCTGGACAATCTATGTGAGGCCAAAGATCATTTTCTTTGATTCCGCCAAAACTTTTTACCAGGGGCGACAGGACTCACTCTTACATAAACTAGAGGCATAAGGCGTTCAGGGTAAAATTCTTCGTTGGGTAGCCTCATTTTCGAGAATTAATTTTTTGAAGTTAAAGCGGGTTCTGCCATCCCTTTTTCTGCAACCATCAGAGCGGGTGTGCCTCGGGATTCTGTCTCTGGGTCGCTGTTATTTCTAATTTATATTAACAACCTTCCTTGCTGTAAACTTAATAATTGGAACTTCCGTGACCCAAGCACTCTAAAAGTTGACCTCGATGCTGTCAAGCAATGATCACGGCAGTGCGGTCACTATAGTAAAAGGAGAAACGTGTTGGAGCACATTCAGCGAGCCGCTTTGAAAACAGTATTAGGTTTTCGAAACTTAACCCGAGTCTCGGCGGTAAATTAATGATTTTAACCCATTCGAAAACCGAAGACTTCAAAGCAACCTAACCCTCACTTCTTTTTCTCCGTAGGCCTTACAAATACATTTTTCACTTTTGCGGTCCAAAACGTTCTACGAGGTCACGGGAAGTTACAAAAAATGGGCAAATTTTTTTCTCCCACATAGCCGTGGTCCACTGAAATATGCTACCAACAGTCGTTGTCAACGTCATCTCTAGGTGGAAATTTAGTACGTTATTAGACTCCTATTTTCTTAGCCGAAGTAACCACGAAGATAGGCCGTGTTGTTCGTTCTGTCTCAGGAATTTAATCGTGCTCTGATGAAAGTGTGATCCCTAAGTGCGGTACTACACTGAATTTTATGTTATAGCTTTCCAGGAAAACTGATACCTGCATAACAATGGGCTGGCAGCCTCGCACCCGTGTGCCAAATATTGAAATCTAGGGGGGGGGGGCGTTCTGTAGCATTTGCACAGCACTATGCTCATCGTACTTTTCAACGGTTTCCACACCTTTTACTTTTCCCACACTCGGTGCTTAAAACATGCAGATTTACGGGAAGCTGAAGGCTAACGGAATCTGCTATCCATTTCAGCGTACTTCTGGAGTTACGTCTCCATGATTACTTCCACTGTGGACCCGAAATCTCTTAGAGTAGCAAGAGGGATCGAATACGCAGGAAGTACATTCATTTAGTTTGATGAAACTCTAAACATACGCACCTTCATGAGCTACCGTGAATCAGTCCCATTTATTTCCATCACCTTTTAACTCGTATTCGTTCAGATCCACTACACTGTGCCCACACAGCTCTACTATGTGGTGGCGACTATACCCTGCGGGGTATAGTCATATATGACTATGGTCAATAAATGAACTACCCTCGTGAAATGTATACATTCTGCAGGTTCAAGGAAAACCCAGCATAGTTCTGTTAGCCACAAATGAAAGGTCGTTTATTTTCATACAAAACAATCAGGGGACTCGATACAGAGGAAAGTAACATCTAATAACCTCCATATGGAGTAGGTCTCCAAATGGGCCCTGTCGGTGAATTTTCAAGTGTTCATACATCTATATTAAGAGGACGAGTGGAGTGGGTGACTACCACATGAATGGATGGCTGTTGAGACTGGCAGAAAGTAAACGCGACCTCGGCATTATTGTCTCCGTATTATTCGAGATGCAGGACAACACGGACAGGCCAAGGACATCAACTCGTGGTGTAATGGGGGCAATCAAACGGTCCTTCAGTAGGCTTGCGTCGGAAACCCTGGCCATTTTGTTCACTGTATACGTTAGGCCAATCCTGGTGTACGGAGGAGACTGGGCCTATCGCTGCACCAAGAAGAAGATGCGAAAGCCAGAGCGTATTCACTGAACAGCGATGCGAAATGTGGCTGGAATGAAAGGAAGTAACTATGAAAAAGACTAGACCTCATTGATGTTTCCCCAAAGCTACAGGCCTATGCGGAGACTTACTGCTGGTACGCGAAATAATGCATTAAGAAATGGGTCCGGAGCTGTGCGTGGAGTTCCCCCCCAGAAGCGAGGACACCATGCGTGGAAACCGGTTGGGCATGAAGAAGCAAACAGCGCGGACATCTGCAGTCTACCGCCTCTCTTGTAGAGTAGTCATCTTCCGGAACGCTCTTCCATGTTCTGTAGTGGATGAATAGGATAGCACGTCGAAAATGAAATCAGACACAACCAGAGAATCTGCGGTGACAGGAACAATCGTAATCTGACGCCTCTATGGAGTTTGAAAGTGACGGAATTATACGGGAACCAATACTCCCTTCCTTCGAGGAAAGATTACAGGATACTGAAGAGTTAAGTAAGATGGTACAAAGGGTGATGTTGAACAACATTATCGTGTTCGCTGTACATATCTGCTATTTTTACTATTTCGGATGGTAAGGAGGTTTTCATGATATGTACCTACGGTGCCGTTTTGGCAACATTCCTGTCGCGAGTTATTTGAAAGCCACTACTTGACAGCAATCACCCTTCGCTGTCCCTCGCACTCTGATAAGCTGATGGTAGCAGTGGCGGCCATTTCGCTGATTTCTTGCAGAATTGAAAGTATTCTTGCCGCCTCGCAGTATTCAGTGGCACAAAATTTGTGGTTTTACAGCAGATTAGATTTCAGTTTGACAATCATACTGTTGTCCGTCTGTTCAGAACTGCTAAAATGGTGACAGTATGTGAGATGTGTTGAAGCAGCTAACTACAGTCGAGCATTTAGGCAGGTTATACCTTTTCGTTGTATAACAATGAAACAATAGAAGTGAAGACTGTACAGAGAAGGAAGGTAGAGATGAGAGAAAAGAAGAGAGGAAAAGAAAATGACAAGTAAGGTATATGGGGCTATATACGTCCGATTGTCAATGGCCATCCTGGGATAATCAAGCGGTCTATCTCCTTCTTGAATACATCGGCTAACCTTGCCAGTAAATTCGCCACCAATGATGCATTTCATGTCGAACGGACTGGGATGACAAAACTACTTCGCCCACACAAGAGGCAGCTAAATGGTATAGAAACCTTGTACTTATGGCCTGTGAGACTCACTGTATCGGCGACTGTGAAAAGGTTTTTGCTGGGATGGTTCGGGGAGCATAGGGTTTTGTATGTTATTATAAGGTTGTCTCTAAAAATGCCCGTAGGTTACAGAAAATAGTTCCACTTTCGACAGACGGTCCTAATACGACAAATGAAAAAGACCCTCAACTCCTTTGGTGGTTCTCCCCTGGATAGCCTCTCGAGTAGTTACGTCTTCCTCCCAATATGGTGCATACACCTGAATGTTGCCTTCCAATAGTGTGTTATAGATGCGTGAGAAGGTATCGATTTGGTACCTCCGAGAACACTATGGAGCATAACTAGCCTGCAAACGGATTCCCTCATCATATACATAATGCTAGTGCCAGGAGAGAGGCCTGATGTAACAACCGTACTTAGGTCGTGCTTCTGATAGACTGTGGCAAGAGTAGCGACACCGATGCGGTATGTTCTAATACAGCGATGACGAACGGGCACAGACTTGGACGTGTTGAGGAGCAGTCTAGTTTCCACTGATCATAGATGTCAAACATCTAAGTCTCTTTAGAAAACTTCTGAGTCTTTAAAACTGTGTAAAACGCGTCAAAGCTTTGTATCATTAGCATACATCATAACGGAATAGATACATCTGGGAGGTCGTTAAAGCAGACTAGGAATAATAAAAGACCAAGTATAGTCTTGTGGCACGCCAGTTGTGGTGTTGAATGACCTGGATGGCTCGCCAGTGACTCTAACTGTGTATGTGC
>LUCH01001829.1:0-52360 GCA_013368495.1 Paragonimus heterotremus
CACGAAAAAGATGTGAGTTTTAGCACATGCACATTTCGTTTTCATTTCTGCCCAATTTTTCTCTCCTGTTGCAATGGCATGGAAATATTGGTGACACTGTTGAAGGGAAGTTTTTCTTCTCCATCTGTCGCAGCACGGTGGGATCATCTGAGCTCACTGGTGCAAGAAACTAGACATCAACCGGCTACTAGCTTCAAGTCCTGCGAATCAACCCTGTCGAGAAGTCTTTTTCGAAGCTGGCTTGGGTCACATGTGGCTATAATCAGCATAATATGGTTCATTGAACGTTTGTTGTGCTTAGTGAAGGACTACGTATATTGTTCAAGATGGTCAGAGATGAAATTGTGCTCTACGTTTTTAATAGCAAATCGCATTTGGCGTTGGCTATAGCTACATTCACTGGTTTCACTGGTTACTTGGTGAGCTGGAAGTATAAAACTTGTGTAGTATCCCCGCCTCGAGATATTCCGGTAAGAGTTCGTGGTTCCACAGTAGATTCTATCTCGGCTTGGTCGTTGTCCATCCTCACCGGTCACGTGAACTGAAATGGTGGGAGTATGTGAGGTGTGTTAAGTATTGAAGCACCTAGGGAGGTTGCACCGTTTTTGTTGCATTACAGTGGAAAGGGAAAACTATGCGAGAAATGTGGGGAAAATGAGAATAGACGAGAGAAGAAGGGAATGGCAACAATGGAGGCACATGGGGCTATACGTGTCCGACTGTCAATGGCCATCTTGGGGTAATCCGGTCATCTAGTTGTCTTTTGAATGCATCGATTGACGTTGCCATGACAGTCGTCGCGGGAAGTGAGTTCCATGTCAAACGGACTCGGACAGCAAAATTATGTCGTCTGCATAAAAGGATAGTACGTGGTGTGGAGATCTTGTACTTTTGGCACCTGAGACTCACAGTATCGGCGAGTGTAGAGAGATTTTTGTTGGGGTGATTCGGAGAACATAAAATTGTGTATCTTAATATAAGATCACCCCTCTGACGCCTGTAAGCTAGGGGGAATAGTTCCAGCCTCAACAGACGGTCTTCATACGACAAGGAAAAGACTCTCAACCCGCTTAGTGGCCCGTCTCTTGATTGCCTCTAGAGCAATGACGTCTTCCTTCCAGTACGGCGCATACGCCTGAATGTTGACTTCCAGCAGTGGCCTTACCAGTGTGCTATAGATACGTGTGAATCTATCGATTGGGAAATTCCCAAGGATCCTACTGAGCATAGCTAACTTGATGCTAGCTTTCTTTACCAGCAGCATAGTGTTAGTACTAAGGGAGAGGTCTGATGTAATGACGGTACCTAGGCCGCGCTCCTGATGGACAGTAGCTAGGGTAGCTCCACCGATGCGATATGTTCTAGTGATGTGATGACGAACGTGCATAGTCTTTGACTTTGGGCGTGTTGAAGAGCAGTCGATTTTCCACGGACCACAGATGCAGAGCATCTAGGTCTCTTTGAAAGTCTTCTGCGTCTTCAACGCTGTGTAAGACACGCCATAGTTTCGTATCGTTAGCATACATCACAACGGAGGAGTTACTCACGCCTGGGAGATCGTTAACATAGACTAAGAATAATAGGGGGCCCAGTATGGAGCCTTGTGGTACACCAGTTGTGGTGTTGAACGGCCTGGATAGCTCACCACTAACTCTAACTACATATGTCCGACAGGATAGGTATTGTTTGAGCCAAAAACAACACTCACTGTATAGGCCCATATCATCCAATTTGCCCAGTAGTATACTGTGGTCAACTTTATCGAACGCTTTCGTAAAGTCTAAAAACACAGCATCAACCGGGAGGCGTTCTTCGACAGCTTTTCTCCACGAGTCAGCGGCAATCAGTAGGTTGGTCGTGCATGAGTGACCGTTTCTGAAGCCGTGCTGCGCCGGCGCCAACAGTGAGTGGGTATTTAAATAGTTTCTCGCGAAATCGTCTACTATGCTTTCCATCACTTTTGACATGGCTAGTAGTAGAGCAGTCGATCTGAAGTTACTGGCGTTCTTTCGGTCCCCACCCTTGTAGATGGGAGAGATGACGCCGTGCTTTCAAGTGGCTGGAATACAACCAGTATAATATGTGTTGGAACAAACGAGCAAGCGGTTCCGCTAGCTCATCTGCGCATTCTTTCAACATTGATGGGGATGTCTCGTCAAGCCCCGGGGACTTACCAACGCGCAGCAGGAGCAACTTGGCACGTACATTAGCCGGGGTAAAGTTGGGGGATGAACCCGAGGAACGATCAGGACAGAAAACCGTGGTGCATGCTTCCGTCTCAGCAAAGTTGTTGAAGACGGATGCATACTGAGCACGTAGTCTGTGAGCACAGTAAACTGTACAAAGCGCACGCGATCGCCTATGTTGCTACAGATTCAAAATGACGTATAACGACTACAGTGGTCTAATGAGTCCTTTATATCGGCTAACATATACGTTGTATCCTGCTATATCCAGATATAACTATGTCTTGTAACAGTGCACGTCTTCAAAACCAGCAGGAGCGTTTTCAGTCATCCTGCATACATTCCGCGTCACTAAGTGGTCTCTTTAAACTTGTTTTTAGAGACGATAGACGGTAATTTATTTTAACCGTCCCGGTCAGTACAGATGTAAACTTATGATGTTTTGTACAACTTACTGCGCTCAAAGACGAAAACCATGTAAACGTAGCCAACGGCATCGCATTTGGGGTCATAAAGGCGGAATGTGAAAATAACTTCGCGCTTCCGAAATTGACGTCACTATAAGTCTGATCTATAACTGGTTGTAGTTGGACACCGCTCAATGTAACCAGTGTAAACGTAATACAGTTCACTGTCGTGTGGTTGACGCCGTTTGTGTTTTCGACTGTGTAAGTTGTGTGCTTGACTTACTAGGCCTCTGGCTCATGCTTGTCGGTTTTTGTTACCATTCCAGATTCCCGTTTGGCCCTCGTCCTTCAGAGGAACGCTGTTCCTCAGTGTATCCACTCCGTTGCACGTTACATAAACAATTCGTTGGGTTGTTATGACCGTTATATATACACTCCTTTGGGTTTATAGTTGTGGGCCTCAAGTGACCTTATACGCCCGTGCACTTCACCACTCCCACACACCACGACTATGTAACGGTAGCCAACGACATGTGTTCCGTCTCAAAATGAATCGTGAATATAGTACTGCGTTTGGTACTGTATAGGAGCTATGTACAACTAGGTACTCTGTAGAGTACCTGTCCTATAGAAACACGTTGAATGATGTTGATAACAGCCTTGCCAATTATTTGTGTGCATTAGGCTCACGTCCGGTGTCTTTTCATGATCATCCATTCTACTGACTTCATTGGGTCTAATGAGTTGGTGTCGGAATTGTCCCTTATCTCAAAACATTGATTCACCGGATTTCAACGCATAGGCATGACCTCTCAAAGTGATACTCTTAAAGATGCTAAGTAAAGCTTCGCGCAGAAGTTAGGGGATTTGAGAATTAGAAAACCAAGCGACAGGTCAACTCGCAGTCTCCGTAATATACAAATGACCTCTAGAAAGGTAAGCATCATCGATAGGCTTACATCAGTGCGTTCCAGGTGTGCGATCTGTTTTCGGTATGATAAACTTGTTCAGGTCAAGCTGTGTGCGGCTGCTGTCCGACAAGGTTAGCTGAAAAAGTGTGCTTGTTACTGTCAGCGAGACTGGGCCTTGACGCGGCGTGACAGTTTGCGCATGTTAATGAGCTTTCGAGCTAAGCTGGACGGTGTGGCGACCACATCAACAGTCACCCATGCCAGGCAGGCCAACCGGTGGAGGTCTGTCAAATCACCATCTCTTGGTCCTCCAAGTTGTAGGGTGGAAGAAGGTTGGCGTCTTTTTTCGGGAAAAATACCAGTTCTGGTACACTACCACTCACCCGCTGACTTGCAGTACAGGCTTTCAAGCTAAAGGCCTTGACTGAACATTTTAATCGTAATCCTGTTTAGGTCTGGGCGTCCTCCCAGTATCTCAGCCCACACAACAATGAATAATCATAACACAACTAATTCCATACTGCATCGGCCGTCTCTCAGTATAAACCTGCTGCATACAGCAGGGTGGATAGGTGAAAACATGCTACTGCTGATCCCTCCCTCACTGTCCTATCGAATTTAGCTCTCAGGCCCATCCCGACCTCCATTTCTGGTAATTGCTCTACAGGTCCCACAACATATGTAGCTAACCGTGGTAACACTGAGCCGATAGGTTTCGTCTCTTACCATTTAGCCTCTGGCCTCTCTCGCCGTATTTTTAGACCTAGAATGCGAATTAATGTGAGTACTTTCAACGTTCGCACTCTGAAACAGTAAGATCAACAAGCCGCTCTCCACAAACGTTAGACTCGTTGAATATCGATGTCTGCTGCATTTAGGAGACTAGAATCCAGGAGAGTAGTCAACGTATAGAACTAACAGCGGCCGCATTGTCTACCCGGTATTGACTATACACTTCGGGTGACTCCACGGCCGTGGCTACCGATCAGGCTGTGATTGATATAGTTTTTGGCATGACGGCCGCAACTTCATTGGTAGATTGGATTCCTGTTAACAGTCGACTTTGTACCGTCTACTTGACTGGTTTTGTTAAAGCCAGCTCTAGACTCAAAACTTTCGAAAATCTTTTCATTGTGTTTGCTTATAGTCCCACTGACTGTAATGACGTCGGTGTCAAGGATACTTTTTATTTGGATTTGGCCGTTCTCCTTTTGTTGGTATATGGTTCTGCCTTAGTCATTCTAGCCGGAGATATGAACTCCCAGGTCGGTCGCTTTGGTGGGACTGAGTCTAATTTAGATGGCAGGTTTGAGATGGCATCACATCGGTCGGATAATGGCGGGCAACTGTTACAGTTATGTGCTGAGCATAAGCCATTTTTAGCCGGCGGTAGTTTTAAGCATTGCTGTACTTAGCGCCCACCTTCTCCAAATCAGGCCAAGTTTCAGGTAGACCACGTAGCTGTTAGTTATAGGTGATGGAGTTCCCTTAAAGACCGTGGTTCTTATTGGAGCCCATACTTAGATTCCGGTCTTGCGTTGGTATGTTGTCGTTTCGTACTTACTTTTTCTGGGCAATAACTCTATCGACAGTGATGGCTGGCTGTTGAGATACTGGCTATACCGTCGGTGAAGTAGTTCTCATCCAGACGATCCTTATATCTGTTGTATCCAGATCTCACAGATAATTTATGAATCAGGTACTGTAGCACGCGACGCAGGAGTTCATGGGTTGAACAAACATTAGATTTCGGATAACTTCCTGGGGTTGTTAGAAGCAAGACGAAATATTACTTCTAGCAGTTCACATAACAAGTTTAGGAGAGGTATTCGTAGAAGACTGAAACGTAACCTAAAGGCTGATCGTGAGGCTTGGTTAATGGGGAAAGTTAAGGAAATGGAAGCCACTTTTGCGTCAGGTAACACTGGCAAACTCTTCAAGCTTATTCGTACTAGTGGTCCCAGGTGACTGTCTGTCAGTGAAATTATCAGTTCTCATCTTTAATAAGTCCAGGAAGTTAGCGCGGTGGGCTGAACACTGGGGGTGAATTTAGCCGGACTGTTGTTTTTACAAACGTATAGTGTATCACCCTGGTCGGTAAATTTAGCACTATCCACTGAGACTGATGTCCGCAATTGTATTCCCGTTGTCAAACGTAATAGGACTGCTGGCCCGGATGATCTCCTGCCAACACTTTTCAAACAAGGTCTTGATGCAGTTCTTTTAACTTGTGTAGACGACGGGAACTACCACTTCGTGCTGGTATTACTGGACAATAGTTCCTAAAGTCAAGAAAGGAATCCGGGGTCCTTACGAAAAGCATAGAGGAATTAACTTGACCCCAATCACTTCTAGAGTTCTGGCATCCATCATACTTCGTCAGCTTACTGCAGTTCGGGAGGCAAATATTACGGAAGATCAAGCGAATCGAATGTTCACTTTTCGCCAAATTCTGAAGCAGCGTCGTACATACCGCCGGTAAATATCGGATTTCTCGACTGTAAAGCTGCGTTCGATTCGGTGGATCGATCTACACTTTCATAGTCGCTTAAATGCAGAGACGTACTGATCAAGTGTGTGAACATATCGGTGCTCAGGTTAGGGTTACAGGTTTACAGGGTTTACAGTGAACTGACAGTTTCGGCACCAGGAGCGGTGTACGTCAAGGCTGTCCACTTTCACCATTTTTGTTTAGTTTTGTGAAAAGACTAAATGATGGAGGACTGTCTGCGGCACTCACAATATGTCGACCTAGACCTCCTACTTGATAGAAAACCAACCGTTGTTGACTGTGCTGACGACAAGGCGTTGCTGTTTAATAACTTTCAAACAGCATAAACTGCTCGACGTTATTTCACAGTCTGTTGAATTCTTCGGAATGCGCCTTGCAACCTCAAAATGCGTAGTGCCTTTCTAAGACTGTTGTGATTACGTGAGTTTAATGTTAGATAATGAAGTCATGGAGGTTGCTGATCGATTTGCTTACTTGAGAATCTGCAGCGGCGGCGGGGGTGTACAGGATGAAGTGGAAACGTGTATCTCGAAGGCTTAGACGGTATTCGCTAATCTAGGACGCCTCTGACGACAGAGAGGTATCTCTCTGAAGCTTAAGGGTCGCGTATATCAGACAACAGTGCGGGTTGTATCAGTTGACGACAGCGAAACCTGGCCGCTCAAGGTAGAGGACGTGAACCCTATTGAGGTATTTGACTACCGATGTCTGCGTACAATAGTTCATATCGGGTGACATCAACGTGCAAACAACAAAGAGGTTAGGAAGCGGGTATTCGATTGTGACTGTCACACGAGCTCTTTTGTTCAATCCTTACATTTGCACAGACTTTGATGGTCAAACCATGTGCTAAGGATGCCAGCTGGCCGTCTGCCACGCGGAGCAATCTTTGTCTACGCTGCGGCCGACGGGTGTAAGGTGCAAGATGGACAGACGATGACTTGGCGTAGAAAAATGAAGTCGTTCGCCAGGAGGTTGACCACTGGATGTGGAGATCGCGACTCACAAAGTCGGTGTCTGGAGACGTTAGGTGAGATGGCGTATAATAGGGCTCAGTGGTGTGAACGTTGTCGTTCAGCCGAGTTGTCTGTGAAGTGAGTGCAGTCAACGATGCGGGGCAGTGAAAGCCGTCTTGCTAATGACACCTTACTTTCACTTAGACCTTGGTGATTTGTTTACAAGGCATAGGCACGTTGATGTTGGATGTTTGAAATATATATTAGTGGGGTGTCTTTCCCTCCTCTCCTTTTTTCTTCTCTCTTTCTGTACAAGGTTTGTCTTCTTCATGTTTGTGTGGCATTTAAGCGTCAGTGTGAACCACTTATGTATTGCTGCCTACGATGATAATGATGATCCAACATAACTCTACATGTACAGAGTCAGACAGACACACACAGATCGAATTAGTCACCCCAGGGTCCACAATTTCGACGTGCGTTCGGTGAAATGAAAGTATCCATTCTAAACCGCCATCAGAAGCATCTACACGTACACTCCGTATAATCCCAGAGAAGTCAATTTGCGAACACTTTACTTGCAGAGGGTGCTTTACGCCTCCTCTCCCACCCACAGTTTGAGCAGTACTCACATGTGTCAACATGTTATCCTAGTTCGTAATCACAAATTCAAAACCCGTATGGTGCGAGTGTTTTATATCGACTCAAATGAAATGGATACCGTTTTTCAAGACGAACTAGATTTCCAAAGAACAAAGCACCTCAACCTGGATAGCATTTTCGAACGAGTTATCCATGCCGATCTCCTTAACCCAACAAGTTATCGTCATCACGTAGTGGCCAAGCAAGACATGCTGACAGGAAGCGGAACGATACGGTTCAGTGACGAGGCCACAAAACTGGGGTGCCAAGTGATGCCTATTGTTTTGACAGCATGGCTGTAATACGTCACGTCAGAGTCCAAAAATGGTGCGATAAACGTAAAAGCACAGCATGGTGGGCTTCAGATTCCGTAGAATTGCTAGGCTTAGATCAGTTTTTCAATAATTCGTAAACCCGTTTCGTTCGTGAATGCAGCTTTTTATTATCTATCGGATGGTGAAAAAAACTGTCGTGATGACACAGTCTATCAGGGAAATATCCTATTTTTATTTCGTCCATTCGAACTCATCGACGCATGCTGGTTCTCAGTCCAGCATTGCCTTTCAGGCACTGAAACGCCTACAAAGACGTGTGTGAACAGCCATGTTATCGATCGTGGACCGTGGTGGCCCGAACACCTGGTCGATGGGACCGAACGACTCGACTGGAAGTGCGCGTACACCCTCCCCACAGCCGGGAGGAGGATACGCGCTGTTGATGATCTCTAATAAAATTGAAACTCGTGTCTTATGATCTCTTTAGAAATGAGCTGGCCTGAGAGAGGTTACTTGAATGCGATATCTGCGATCAAATGTGAGTGGTGTTCAACTTGAGATTTCTAGTAGTGTTCGCCAAGAGTGTCTTGTCCCCTCCTCCCTTTTATTGCTGTATTCGACCATGGTTGTCTCGGACAGTTAGCCCACAGCAAGTGGGATGATCGCGTGAGCAATTCGGCCGTCCGCCGGTGCGTATTCTGTGACGTTTGGGATGTGTAACCAATTGGCCAACTAATCACTCCACACAGTCTGAAGTCGCTGGGTCACGCATCCCGCATGACATCCGGGCGTTTGCCGTGCGGGGCATTGCATATTAACACCATCTCCTGTTAGGTAAAACCGCCTGATGGTCAGGCAGCAACGTGGTCAAGAAACACGAAGCACCCGACTGTTCCATGGAGTGAAGTGAGCATGAGTTGTCTATCAAGTTGGTGTTATCGTAAGCACTCAGATCGCTAGTTGTCAGCGCTATCCGAGATGAAAATATGCCGCAGTCAGTGACGCACCTGCATTCATATTGCTTGTAATCCTTCCAATGGGACTTCTTTAGTCAAGTTGCAGTCTTTTCCGTAACGTTTTCTTCTAGTTTATTCAAAGTCCCTGCTGCGATAATCGGCGGCTCGAACCACAGTACCTTCTGGTCAGGCTAACGCCGTTCCGAATGAATAAATGTTGTCGTTATTCTTGTTGGTATTTTTTTACTAATATTACATGCTGACAGAATTATGCTATTCAAGCAGGTAAAAGTATCATTCGATGGTTGTCTACGATAAAGTTGAGAGTGGTGACGCCCCACTCTTATAGCGTCTTGCGCTTGGAAATTTCAAACCGTGTTCCATTCAGACCAGTCCGATTGTATAAGTGAGTCGGCTTGGCTTGTATACCTTCTATAGGAGTGCTAAAAACAACTGCATCTGTGACGTGTTTTATGCAGAGGAGGTCAACTTAGCTATGTTTTCTCCATTAAATGTCGGTCATTTTGGTAGTGCCCAGAAACATGCCCCTCCCTCTAATAGTAGAGTAATTTTTCTCAATCCGTCATCCTTGGAGAAAGGATGAGCGTGCCTAATGCAAACCCATGTGCAAGTTTACCTGACGGTCTTGATACGTGATTGTTTGGAGTGGGTTATTATCACTATACATGAATGTGGGCAAACTGAAGTCTATTCCAACATAGTGAAACGGCGGGATAAGAAAAACGCATGAGCTTACAAAAACAGACAAGCAGTAAAAATGGCGTTCGACAATAGTAAATGGACACTACCACTCTTACGGTGCTCACAGTTTTGCCATTTTTGTTGTTGATATCTAAAAATCTTTCAAAACTGCAGCCTAGCGGTAGTTTTAAAAGGCATTAACAAAAAGTATAAAAACATCCTCTTTGTTGACAGCAGCTTGCAGCCACATTCTCCAGTATCCTTAAGCAATGAAACTCAGTTTCATACTAACTCTAGGCGGTAATTCGTAAAAAAACGAACTGGGACCAAGCTTGGTGCAAATCTTAATTTACCCCCACATCGGTTTCTGGGCTGCCTACCGTCCTGAGTTTTCGTTCCACCCAAAAGGCGTAAGCAGCGCATAAGACGGCAAACGCTGGACAGTGTGCCCCACTCATTGCGGTTGGTGATACGAAACAACTTTTCCGAACCGCTTCGTTGCCCACGTGGTGCTGTCACCACACACAGCAACGATGGTCAAGAACGGGTATCCCGTAAGCTTCATGAACATGGAGTTGCCGGGCTTAGCGGCCGTGCAACAATTTCGCCAACACAACCACGGTATACTGTTTTTCTTTACGAGAAACAGTTATTTCACCGGCTCCATAAGTGGACTTGGTTAACGACTGCCAATAGATGTTTGAAATTTGACTGTTTTTTCCTCCAGCGCCATCGCCAGTAACGGCGCAGTTCTCAGGATAAACTTCACTAAATCCAGACTGTCGTCATTTAAAGTAAGTGCGGTCACAGGTTCTCCTCAATCTTAAAGGAGCAGTATACGTCTGGAAGGCGCACACCTTATACAATACCGTCTGCTTCAATCGCTTAGCCGTCGAACACGTCTTAGACTGCGCGTATGTCGCCAACGTGTTCAAATATTTGGCCATCATTGTGTGCGTTCACTTCATCGCACTGGTATCACTTATGAGTAAGTACTAATAAAGTTTGAAAGATAAGTTATAGCCGGTTCATCTGCCCATTCCATAAGGTTACAAAGTATGATGATGGAATCGTAATAAGAATACTGAATAATTCTATCATACTGAATACTTCTCCGTTACCATATCAGACCAGCGGGGAGTGGGAGTTGGACCAGTGACACCGTAGCAGATTGAGTTGACGGTGGATACCGGTTAGCCGTTGTGAACTAGGTGCGCTTCCCGAGGTGACACTTTTGTGATAGTGTTCATGGCTGGGGACATTAGGGGCAATAGTGGCTAGTCGGATTAACCAGCGTGGCTTTAACGAGAACAACAGTTGAGTATGTTGCTTTGTTTCGAAGACCTCTGACTAAATTGTCTTCACGAATGCGACAGGTAGGCGTTTATTCAATTTATATCAACCAAATTCTTTTTTTAATTACCTGAGATATGATTTTCTTCATTCGGTCTCCTGTCGTTACATCCCGTTTTCTAAGTTTAAAGTGCTACTTTTTACTTCAGCACACAGCGTAGAAGACTGAAACACAGTGACGACAAAACTATCATCGGCCATTAAGACCATCTTGTTCGTAATGTTTCTTAACGTCACAAAGAACCACCTGTTTGGTCATGTAGGTGATATGCGGCTCGCACGCATTCATAGGAGACTGTTCTTCATGCAGTTGACTCATTCAGTCTACTTTGTGGTGTAAATCAGAAAGGG
The DNA here is from genome assembly GCA_013368495.1 of Paragonimus heterotremus. Classification (NCBI taxonomy): domain Eukaryota; kingdom Metazoa; phylum Platyhelminthes; class Trematoda; order Plagiorchiida; family Troglotrematidae; genus Paragonimus; species Paragonimus heterotremus. The sequence goes on from LUCH01001829.1 coordinate 11,252, forward strand.
CACGTGGAATGGTCAGTACATTCATTTCAATAGTTTTTTACCATTCGCCGTGAAAAAAAATCAACTGTTTGACGGACGGGCTGTAAGAATTTGCACGGGAGATACTGTAGCTGAAGAATTGACTTTCATACGTACAGTATTCACACAAAATGGCTACCCGGAAAAGATCATAGACAAAGTTATACAACAACAGATTGAAAGAGACCATCTGTGTCAAGCGGAAAAGAAAACTGTACACATCGAATTACCCTTCAAGAGTGACACGCTAGTTGAAGTTATCACACGTGGACTCACAAGGGCAGTCAGTGCAACATTTTACGCTGCTAACTTACGTGTCCACTTTACATCCAATCCGGTTTTGTGCCTGCGCCTAAAAGATAAAGTGCATGTTTCTACAGCCTCATTTTGTGTATACCCATTCACTTGTTCCTGTGGAATCAGTTATGTTGGCCGCACGACCAGACGCTTATCTGTACGGGTCCGGGAACACCACTCAGCTTGGCTCAACGGTGGAATAACGAAATCCGTGAACAGTGCCGTACTATCGCACCTGGTGGATTCGAATCACTCTGTCAATGTGACGGACACATTTTGCCCGATCTACCAAGTTAAAGTCACCCAATCGAAGGCAGTGAGGCGTAGAATTCTGTCCACAGCGGAAGCTGTTGGAATTCACCTGTACAACCCACCCCTGTGCGCCCAGAAACGTTTTGTTCAGATTTTGGATCTGCCATGGCCAACCCCACACCCCATTAGCTTGTCAAGGCCCACGGTCCAAGTGGGTACTTGGTTGCAGCGTGACTTTGAACTGACTGACCTGATTAACCACCCGTTCCCCGTTTACCCCCTTTGATGATTCCCCTGTAAAATTCGTGGTATAAATGTGTTGTATTTAGCGTGATGATGAATAACTGGAAACGAGCTTGTTCACTACACGGTGTTTTTCATAAACCAGGTTTACTGATCCGACACAGATAATCAACGTTAGATTGAGGTGACATAATCTCATTTGCTGACACTAACACGAAGTTTACTAGGCATTGTTAGTTGCGCACTTTCGTGACATCATCACAAGAATGAATACAATGTTTTCACTTTTTCATCTCACATTTTTTTCGCACCGATGTCTGATATATGTCCGTCCACGTCTTTTTGGACTCTATCTGTTGCTTTGCAGCCCAAATCTATTGACTTCGGTTCCCGTAGTTCTGCAACTATTATCTCCACGTCTGTAAAATCTGAGAAACCAAGTGGTGTGGCTTCACTATGGCATGATGTAGTGACACGTTTAGAACAATCTGTCGAAGGAGAGCTAGTTTCCGATGACTACAAGCAAGTTCTCAAGTCCATCAAGTGAGTCTGTTTCGTGTATTCTCGATTTCACATTGCAACATTCTCCTGCTTCTTTATCCTCGTTGTCCGTGCCCCAATGATTGATTATACTTTTCGATGCAAGTAAGGCATAAACAGTGCTAGCCAATATTAGCATTTATTTCAACTTAATTTACCTTTCTCAAGTTTGCGTATTCGATGGGGCAGCAATTTGTGTGAATCGATGTACGGACGTTTGTGTTCTCGGGCAGATAGTTCACGTAATCACGATTATTCAGAGTAGATGGAGTTTTGCTGGGAGTAACTTACGTGGTGTCATCAGCGTTACCTTCATGTTTACCGAGATATCTCGAGGGTTGTATATTATGCTGGACTTCCATTGAAAACTGCACCTTTACGTAGTCTTTTCTTTAAAGTGTATTGAAAATTTTCAATGATCATGTGGATATCCCCCATTCGTATTGCTGGATTGAAAAAACCATATACCCTGTTCAACTTCTGTTTACTGGTCAGTGTTTACCGCACGAAACCTGTCCCCCGGTGTTATCCATTCACAAAAAGTCTGTTTTATATATCTTTGTGAGCTGATGATGTATTGCTGTGTGATGATGATATCGGTGTCTTTTTATGACCATTTAAAACGTTTTCCATTGTGTTTCAGTTCATATTGGGTACATCTTAATTCGTTTATAAATACAGTACGAAGACCCGATTAAAAAAGCACGCATAACAATAGCTTTCCGCGAAGTTTCTTGGTGTTCACAACGAAGTTAGCACAGTTAAAATCTTGTATTTAGCTCTGAAAGAAGATATCTGCTCTAAACTATCTTACCACCGCTGTATGTTGTATGGTAAATGTACGCTGAAACGCGTACATCCCACTGTTCAACTCGGTTCGTTATTATCATCTCAGAAAGTATATTTCAAGAATTTTGTATGCAATGTAACATTATTACTTGTGCACTCATAGGTAGAGCAAATCGAAATCGGCGTCAATGCATGGCTGGATACTTGCCAAAGTTGTTCACCAAGTCACTCACCCTATCGAGTGATCTAACACAGTAGGGAGCGAGAACCCTGACTTCATCGATTACATGGCATATCTAGTCATTTTGGCCCAGCTAGTTCGGTCATCTTGTTATTGTGTGATGCCGGTTAGTCTTTGCTAGAATTCAGTGAGACCATGTTGATCAGGTAATGCTGACGCAAAACTCGCTGATCTACATCATTCGCTTCTTTCTGGGTTCATCAACTGTTTCGAATAAACAGATCCATTGTTTATTAGTGTATGTCTCGTAAAATAGAACGGACACTTGATATCTTATAACATGCCTCCTTACTATGAATAAAGACGACCCATTGTTTTTGAGATTCTGATCAATATCCATGCTTTTACTATTCGTGAAGTCGTTTTTTTGTTAAATGTCAATCAGGTTGCTTCGTCAATTCGCCGTTGCAAGCACCACAAATAAAACTGTCGTGAGCAACAGTGATGTCCTTCGGCCACGGTAAGTTTATGGTTTAACCGACCTTGTTAGGAGAGTGAACAGTTTTGAACTTTGAAACTTCTACTATAGTTTGTGCGTCACATAACGGTGACTGTAAAAATGACTTGACATCCCCACATTGGTAATTTGAATGATAGGAGGAGGAGTTAGACAATGTAACGTTTGCACTTTTCTTCTACATGTTTACTCGTTGTCTCATTGACTAATACCTTTTACCCACTCTTTCCTCGCGTCTGGTTCTATTGACTCCAATCAGCTTTGGGCAGCATTGAGCGGTGCATATGTTTGCTTCCCAGATATCAACTGAGAAAGCGTTTTTCCTGTATGTACACCTATATATATATATATATATATATATAATTGTGGTTTGACGAACCAGAGGTCCCGCAAAACACATTTATCACCTGCTGATATCTCGTTTCACAAGTATGTGTATCATTTCAGGCCGGAGATCATTTTATCGGCCCATGAAATCGACTCATATTTACGGACATTCGTAAGAGTCAGTTATTCTCCCGTATTGCTCTTTATACTTTTCAAATGTACGTCACTAATAACTGCAGTTATTTTCACCTTGCTGAGCTTTTCGTTTTTATTTCCCTTGGGAAGACACGAAAGCGCATCGGCTGCCTTATTCTGTCATTCCACGATTTAGTGGGCTTCAAAGTCGTAATTCGTTAGACGTGCCATCGATTAATCCCTAAATGTTTTTGACGTGTATTTCCACGACAGAGCAGCATAGTAAGAGGTGCATGGTCAGTGAGCTGAACAAACAAGCATGTGAAAAGATAATGGTGCCATTTTTCACAAGTCCAAGTGCATACGAGTGTTTCTTTTCTATCTCTAAGCTGGTTCTTTCAGTGGTTGATGGTGTCCGGGATGAATATGCAACAAAATTTTTCTCCGCGTTTTGCACATATGATAAAACGGACGTCAGAAGCATATATCAACACAGAAGTTTAACACCTCGTCATAAATGGATAAAATAAGAGTAGAAGTAACCATTGTACGGGTCGAAGAATGGGCTTTGTCTTTCTGGAGACCTCAGATGAACAGCTCGCTATCCTACGTTACCTTATGCGAAGCTCCTGAGTGTTATAAACAAAACCCAATGAAATGCTTGACTTTTTCCACAGTCTGTGGCTTGGGGCGCTCCAGGCACGCACATTCTCTCCACTCGGTTTAACACTGGCAACTGAATTCACGTGGTTGAGGAATTCAACGAACTGACATTTTCGAAGACAAACCTGTAGACCCAAGTCATCTAATCAGCTAAGCACAGAATGTCGAACAGATTCTTGATCTTCAGAGAATTTCCCAAACACGTAATTCATTATCATAGACAGCAATACATCGTTGGTTCACACTGCAGCTGAAGTGTCACATAACCATGAGAGAAAAAAGAAGCAAACTCTGTATAGAAAGAGAATGAAAACAGAAGGCGACGAGAAGGGAACTAACTGCTAAAACCCAATACGTACTTATATATTGAAACACTCAACGTCAAGGTGCGTACGCCTTACAAACAAACAACCGAGCTGTAAGTGAAAGTAAGGCATCATCAGCAAGACAGCTTTCTTACGGCTTTCACTGACCCGCGTCATTCGCTACACTCACTTCACAGACAACTGAGCCACACAACGACAACATTCACGCCACTGACCTCGGTTAGCCGCCATCTGACCTAACGTCTCCAGGCATCGACTCTGTGAGTCGCGAGGTCTTCCAGCCCCGGAGACGGACCCGACCCACAGTGGTCAACCCCTTCGTGGACGATTTCATTTCTCTACTTCAAGTCATCGTCTGTCCACCTCGAACCTTACGCCAGACGGCCGCAGTGTAGGTAGGGTGCTCGGTGTGGCAGATGACTAGCTGGCATCCTTGGTACGTGGCCTAGCCATTCTGTGCAAACGTAGGGATTGAACAAAAGAACTCGACTGGCAGGTTGATTTCACCCGGTGCGAGCGAACGAACGCAAACACCAGTGGTCAAGTACCTGAAGATGGTTCGCGTCTACTACACTTAGCGGTCAAGTTCTGCATCTTCGAAACTGTACAGCCCTCACTGTCGCATTATATAAGCGGCATTTAAGCATCAGAGAGACACCTCTGTGTCGCCAGAGGTACCCCTGGTTAACGAAGATGTAATTTCTATCCATGTATGTGACAGCTTTCTAAATCAACCAACTGCTGAAAGTACTTCATTCTGATACAAACCGTCTTGTATGAGGGATGCCTTTAAAGATGAAATTAAGAACCATGGTCATCTGAAAATAAACACTTTCACCACCAATTTCCAAAGATACCCTTGCTCAAAACCACTTGACAATTAGTGCATCAGCTGTTGGTAAGGAGAACTGATATTGCTGCTGAACGTATTTAAGTTATTGCAAGCACGAATAACTCCATCCGCTTTTAAAGCTGCGACTAACGGGCTCACCTGTTCCGATCCCATCGAATCGTTTCTTGAAAAGCTTAAAAAACACTTTTATTTGGACAGTGGTCTCGCCTATGACCTGTATACTGAATGGAGTGACGTTGACTTTCAACGGTATTCGATACAATCCCTTATAAATTCTTCCAACATTGTGACAAAATAGATTTAAATGACACGACTTGAGAGGGTTGACTATTATCGCTCTGTCAACGCAGGATGTAACCCCTAAATAAACCATTGAGTTCCGTTCTGATAGCGGTTTGCTATTGCTGTTCGGAACGTACACTTGTTTTACGACAGCGAACTTTAGCCGCTGAAAGTACAAAACGTGAACCGTCTTCAGGTACTTGACCACTGGTGTTTGCGTTCGTTCGCTCGCACCGGGTGAAATCAACCTGCCAGTCGAGTTCTTTTGTTCAATCCCTACGTTTGCACAGAATGGCTAGGCCACGTACCAAGGATGCCAGCTAGTCATCTGCCACACCGAGCACCCTACCTACACTGCGGCCGTCTGGCGTAAGGTTCGAGGTGGACAGACGATGGCTTGAAGTAGAGAAATGAAATCGTCCACGAAGGGGTTGACCACTGTGGGTCGGGTCCGTCTCCGGGGCTGGAAGACCTCGCGACTCACAGAGTCGATGCCTGGAGACGTTAGGTCAGATGGCGGCTAACCGAGGTCAGTGGCGTGAATGTTGTCGTTGTGTGGCTCAGTTGTCTGTGAAGTGAGTGTAGCGAATGACGCGGGTCAGTGAAAGCCGTAAGAAAGCTGTCTTGCTGATGACGCTTTACTTTCACTTACAGCTCGGTTGTTTGTTTGCATGGTGTAGGCGCCTTGATATTGGATACGTTGATATCTTGTGACAGGCTTTTGGCGGTCACTCAATAAATAGTTGCAGGCACATTTGTTAAGCTGCCAAAGTGCTTGCGCATGACTTTCGTGATATGTCCTTGTGGTGTACACCAAACGCCAGAGTCCCCGTCACTCAATGCTTCGCTGGAATGAACGGATGAGTCAGAAATCTTTTCCAGCGAGTGGTAAAACTGGTTGTGTTGCGGGCGGCTACTGTGGTCTTGCATTAACTCACCTTGTTTTTTTTTCACTGGTCGTCGTTAATTCCGAAGTTTTTTGGCGAGTTGAGGGCGAACGCTCCAGCAATTTGATTTTTTAACAATCTTTGTTGCCTGGTGCAGTTGTGGAACCAGTAAACATGCCACTGTTCTCTCTTGTCAACCTCGAGATAACCACATCTATCTCATTGAACCAGTCCAGGCGTTTCTGGCGCCTGATACCGATTGTTCCTGTGGCTGCTACTGTGATCTGTTCTTCAAGGTGTTACTACATACCGCCAGCGTTACGGGAGCGTTCTTGAGGCGACTAGCAAATGTATGCCGAAATATCTTTGACCTCCGAACATCCAGTTTTCATCGCTCTCCGGGTGGTCTACGCTTAGAAGACGCAAATGTAAATAAACCATTTGATTCTATTCAGCCGTGCTATATTCAGCTGGCAATTCACGCGCGCGATACTTCACGCCGTCGCATAATCATATGGTCAGACAAGTGGTGGTAACCGTCTCCTGAGTGAGTGCACGTCGTGATATCGCTCTTGTCCAGCTGAAATCGAGTGCTTATGATAGCCAACTCGTGAGTAACACGCAGGTGGAGCAGACGGTCACCGTTCTTGTTGACTGCACCAATACCGTAGAGTTCAAGAATCCCCGACTTGAATGGGTCAAAGTCCCGGTCAGTATAGTTTGTCGGATCAAAACAGCGCACAGGCCTGACCATCACTTCGAGGTAGCAAGAAAGATCAGTTACTGACACAGCACACGAACACGTTTGCGAGGCCGGTTACAATGTAGGCCATCCAACTAGTAGCAAGGCTGAGACACACGTGGCATAGATGAGACACAACACCCTTCAAAAACTTATGTGTTAAAGATAGTTATGCTTATTTGCTCCATTGAGAAAACTGATAATAGTGCTTGTTGCTACCACTTACTTTGACTACTACTGGTTTTTATTGATGTGCAATAGGGTTACTGTGCCAAGCCTTCCGGAAGATTACTTTGGGGCTATCAAAGTCAGACGGGCACCTTCATGTTTTACTCTGCGCTCAAGGTAATCGGAAAACTTTTCGATGCAGCTTAGGTGTGTGAGAAGAAGGTGAATTTGGTGTTTCACTTTAATTTGTTAAATCACTCATATAGCGAGGCCCTGCCTGATCGTCTCATATGAATCAGTGATTCGTTCCCGTAATTCAAGTCAGAAGGGGAGATTCCACAGTAGTAATACTCCCGTGATGACACTGCCTTTCAGCAAGATCAGTACACTTGTTTCATTCATACACTTACATTCGATTTTGTCAGAATAAGTTAACCCCTAGGTCACTAATTCTCAGGTCTTTCATCCCAAATGTTGCGAGTTTGACGTTGGTTCGTCTATCAAAATTGTCAGACTTTTCACGCGATCACATCACAAGCGATACTTTGTAATCTCATCCGGTAATACCTTATGGATTGCGGTTAAAAGTGCCACGATTCATTTGGGCCTGAATGTTATTTTTCTTCTGCTGTGTACATACAAAAGCTAAAAACTGGCGTAACTTGCAATTTCTGTCCGGTGCCGTATGGATTTGCTGCAGTCTCACTTTTCATAGTCCGTGTGTGATCTACATGCCTTTCTAGTTGTTTGAGGTGTGCTTGTGCGGCCCTTCTGTTTGGCTTCAGTGCCTTTGAGGTTTGTCATCTAGATCGTTACATTTACGCAGCACGCAAGGATTGACTCAACCTCACTATAGCCAATGATCAGTTATCAACGTGTACCCACTAACAGAAGAGTTTTTGATTTGTGTGATTCAACGAATCGCCTGAGAGGTGCAGAATTACCATCATAGTTATATCGGGACTTGGCATGACTCCTAGTACAGGGTCCTGTGAGTAGTGTCTGTTGAATTTATCACAGCAGTACTTACCGAATACGGCTGTTTTCTGACCCAGTAGTCCTTCCGTTTTCGTGTCATTCATTCCTTGAAATATCCTTGTAGTTTGTCCAGTACTTTCAAATTTACTTCCCATTTTGTTCATCTAATCGCGCAATAGTGTTTTGCTCGCTCCATTCTATGCCAATTCGCCAATCAACTTTCCAATTTACTAGCACATAGTATAATGATTTGCTTATAACTATTGAAGTACGGGTGTTGAGTTCATTCATTAGATTGTGTTCATTTTTCTCTAATACATCGCGCTATTTGAACATTTTCCGGCAGCTTGTTGGAGTTACTCAGTCGATTTCAGTCATGGTCAGCTCAACAATTGGAGGTTTGCCTCGATTTGTGTGGATTGGTCAACAGTTTGGTTCGCGAATGCCCAACTCTTTCGGAACATATTCTGTCCCATCCTACTATTCTCAATCAATTATTGGAGGGTAAGTTCAAACTGTCTCATGTTAACCAAGTCGTTATTCTTTCCTTGACTCCAAACGTTATTTCAGTTGTTTCATGTTTCTCATCATATACCTACTGTTTTATATAATTTGAGGCGACAAGTATGTTTTGCGTGAATTTTTTTACAGATAAATCAACTATGTTTTTTTTTTCAAGGCTTCGATGTAACTTTTTTTAACGAGCTGTACTCCTGTTACACACGCAGCACTGTTAAGCTATCGTGTTAAACAGTAAACTAGTCAAACGTAAAACCAGGGTGTGGTCGAACTTGCGATCGGCTTGCATTACATTTTAAGTGACATCAAGTGATCTCATACTGGAATGGTCTCTTAACACATGGAGCGTATTGATCCCGTCGATTGTGTATCGTATCTACAATTGTTGCTTTTTGACCAGGTACACCGATTTGTTCCGTCGATCTAAATCGCACAGCATCTTGGAACTGCTGATCAAAACGAACCATTTTGCTAATTACTTTTTTGTCGGAAGGAGTGCTGAATACATCATGCGGCCGTGCATTGGCGCTGTTGAAGATCGGAATAGTTTCAGTCTGTTCTAGAGAAGTTTCACAGTATTGCTTTCTGTTGGAAGGCAGGTTCACGTACATATACATTTTGTTTTCTAAACTAGAGATGAAATCTTTTTTAGATCTGAACCTTGAAAGTTAGTACTTTGGAACGAGTTTTCGGTGGGATCTTCATAGCTTTATGAGTGTCAACCGTGTGACCGATACACTCAAAGTATTCGGTGGGTTCAACAAGTGGGTTCGCAAGTCATTTTGGGATCATCCGAAACATTAAGTGTTGCATACCACAAGCCTGTTCACTATTACATGTTTCGTACTAATTCTTGTTCGTTGCTGAGCGTTATTTGAGTCATCGACATCATTGCGTTGTCATTTTCAAATTGATTCTCTTCTCTCTGATTTTATCCGTATTGCTGATATTTGCTCTACCTCTTCCTATGCATCAGTCATCGTAAACGGTACAACATGCTTGTCTTTGCGCGAAGCATGTCTGCTAATGCTTCGAAGTCTGTTCAGTGCGGAAAACCTCAGCGCTGTTTTATCCAAAGTTGTGCACGTTCCGTCACGACGATTAGCAGCAGTGGTGAGTTTATTTTTCGGTAGTGAACTTCATAACCTTTTCCATTTGGTTTGACTTAGCACATCTTTATAAATCTGAACTCCGTTCGATTATCGTATTTGCACACCATTAGCTTTGATTGGCTGTGACAACTCATTATCCTGTTAATGACGTTACAATCGATGGTAATCAACCAGATTCTTTGGCATAGGTGCCACTGCTTTATTGTTGAGCTTTTGTCAGTGGCGCAGCAAGGCATTGAAAGCCATAGATCCTCTTTCATGGATACCACCTCAATCGCACTTGCTTGTGGTCAACCTGTAAACATCCTGATTTGTGTTTCAACACAAACGTCTAGAACTTCCGCGCTTTGAGACACGTCATATCTCTTCTTTACTACTAAATATATTTTACTATATGATTTTCACAACAGTAAAGCATCCACGTAGCTTGTTAATATGTTATCAACGATTATGGTGATTGTAAAGCATTAGTTTTTTGGTGGTGTCCTGATCTGTGCGTCGAAAGCCGGCTACACTCGGGTATGCTTACTTAGTGATCAGTTTGCAACAGGAGACGAAACAATTCAAAGAGCAAAACTTGCTCCATGTTTCTATCTTTTATACGGTCTTGTTTTCACTGTTTCGAGACTGAATTCTGTGTAAAAGAGAACAGTTTCATAACTATAGCTTCTGACTGCCAAATACTCTTTCAGGATAGAATGTAGGGATTTCATCAACTTATTGCCATTTAGAACCGTTCAGGCAGCCACTGTTTATTTCAACGTTCGAGTTCACTGTTACGTAGCTGCTGCGTTCCATTTTCTCATTGGCCTATTTCGGATGATCTGCAGTCTCATGTAAGCATCCATCATGACCACAGAATGGTTTGAGAGAGATTTCTACAAACAGTCGATCTCAAGTTCAATCAGCAAATTAGGAGACAACTGTTTTGACGTTTTACCTCACGGGCACCGCGCACACTGAAGAATCGAATTCGCGACCTGTAAGCGAGTATCACAATCGCATATCAGGTACGTAGACGCTAGGTGATCGACCGCAGTCACTGATATTGCGTGAAGATGTGTGAATTACATTCATGATTTGTGGTACTTTATTATCCCGGTTGGGTTGACACAGCTGTTCTCTACCTCACTGGTGGTTGCGGGGGTTCAGTGATTGGGAGATGCTACTCTTCCACAGACTTTTTCCAGCCATCGACTACTGATCATATAAACTGTCCTCATGACTAAGCCGGCTTTTCTCACATATCGGTAAAAATTCGCGTTGAAAACTGTATTATGTCCTAACTGGGTCGAGCATTCTGAGGGACTATTGAGCAACATATGTGTATGCTAACTGTGTTTGTGGAACTCGCAGATATTCATTCATCTGTACACACAAGTGTAACGTTTCCATTCGTTTTAATCCATCATTTGTGATATACACAAGGCGGTCATTGGAATTCCCGACGGAGTGACCCGTTTTCTGTACGTCCATTCGGTTTCCACACTTCCCTTCACTAGTTATTTTTTATGTCCTGAGTCGATCACTTTTTGATGCAGAAATCCTAGTTACTTCTAATCAATAATTTTAACCAAGCTATTTGACACTGTTTACCACACGTTTTAAGCAGTGTAAGTAACGTAAATAGCACACACAATATGACCTGCAAACGCATCTGTGCACGCATGATTTGGATTCTGTTTTCCATAGCTCATTCACCTGTTTCGTATACTCTTTGTAGAATGTGTTTACAGACAAAACTCTGGCTTCTTTGATCAACCTTTTCCGGTCAACCACAGCGAACACCCCGGTGGATTATTTTTCTACACCTGATCAGTCAGGTCTCACGAACAATGCTCGTTGCTATCTGATGCAACTGTTAGCCCTACTGGCAACCGATACTGAGCTGGCTACGAGATTGAATCGGTTGCATGCGGTCGAAGTATGCCACCAGATCATTTTGGCTACCGTGTGTGGCCACTATCCTCGATCGTCTATGGCAACGGCGACAGCATTCCGCCTAGGACTATCCACACGGTCGAATATCTCTGTGAGCCCGTTAGGTTGTGCTTCTGCGATAAACCCAAGCAATCAGCTGGTACGTCCCGGTTTTGATTACCTTCTTCCATGTTCTGTTCTAGTTGTTCTCTTTTTGATCTAGCACACATGGTTTAGATATTGTTTGCTTATTTTACCACGCCGTTATTTCAGCCTCACTACACAGTCATACTTGATCTCGTGAAAGTGCTTTTTTTCGTGCGACTATTCTATTTCGATGCGCCTAACATTGGTTATACTTATAAGAACCAACACCCAATGCCCTCCAGGCCGGTGCAGCGCATCTCAGCAGCAAAATGAACTACCCGACTTTTTAGCTCTTCATGTTGTCACGCAACTTCCGGACTTCTTTTTCATGTCTCTTCTTTCCCCCGACCTTTTTTTGCACCTGTCATTTTACGCGTTATTCGTTGAACGCCTCTTGATTGTCATGCTAATCGATTTATTGTTTGCAGTGTGTAGCTGATGTGTAATTTTCGAAAAGACTGTTCTCCCAAGCACATGCTGTACGCTTTCCAGCGACTAACTGCGCAGCATTATGGTCATGCCTCGTCAAGTAGGTCAGACAATTTACTTGAAATAAGCGTAATTATTTATCGTGCAGGCTTTCGGCATCCAGATGTGTCCAGTCCGGGACAACTTACTGGGGTCTCTCGTAAAACCGTCCTCTCCGTGTGAACTCTAACGGAGACTTGGTACACACATTCAGGATACGCAGCTGGGTTTCTCTCAGATTTTGACGCAGCATCACAGCCTGCGCATCTTCATGAGTTAGAAGGTTAAACTGGACAGTGTATTAGTTGCTTCGATGGCCTCACTAATGCCACGCAGGCCAATAAATAGAGATCTGACGAGGGACAATCTGTTGGTTCTCGAAGTTGTGAGCTGGGAGAAAGCTGATATCTTTTTCCGGAAAAGGTGCCGCTGCCCTGTCGTACAAGCTTCTGAGCCAAAAGAGTTGGTTTGAGAACCCTAACTGTTCTACTGTCTACGTTTGGGTGCGACCTCAATATATAATTCCGCATCCAATAATAAACCGTTGGAACTCTATGAGTTCCATTCTGCATCAGTCGTCTCACGGTGTGACGACGCACAGCAAGGTGAATAAGCGAAAAGGTACAACAGTCAATTCTTTCAACGCTGACCTATGTAACTTACCCTGTAAAGTCCTCCTGAATCTTATTTCAAGTAATTATTCCACAGGTTCTTCGTTGAATGGTAACAGTTCCGATAAGTCCCACCTTCCACTATTCAACTTTTGATCTCTCTCGTCCCGTGCTTAGACCCAGAATACCAATTAATTCAGATATTTTCAAAGTCTTTATTCTGAAAAAGACAGGTCAATCGGCCGCCCTCATTCGGACGTAAGGCTCGTTGAATGCTGATGTCTACCGTACTTCAAAGAACAGAATCCACATACTATTGATCGAACTGCCGCTCACCACCACAACTACCTGGATTAACCTAAAAAAAGAAAACGTTATTCAGGAGAATAAAAATTGGTAGGAGAACTCTACAGGGAAAACTCACAAAAGCATGAATACAGGTACGCTGGTGCCTGAGGCGTATTGTCATCTCGAATAGCTTTGCCAATCAGTGATCTGAGTGCTCACGAGAACCCCAGCCTGACAGACAACTCATATCCACTTTATTCCACGAAACAGTAAAAGCTTGCATTGTTCGTGATCACGTTGTTGCCTGGCCACCACGTGGTTTTACCCAATGCCTCGGATGTCATGCGGAATGTGTGACCCAACGATTTCAGACTGTGTAGAGTGATTGGTTGACCGATTGGTCGCACATGCCAAACGTCACAGAATACGTACCGACGGACGGCCGAATTGCTCACGCGACCATCCCATTTCATGTGGGCTAATTGGCTAAGACAAAAATAGCTAGACCTTGTAAGTCTGTTGATGTGTTTTTCGCTGACAGTCCACGTTTCCGAACCACAGAGCAAAACAGAATGCACAGGAGTATTATGTGCCTTTCCTCTCATCGACGATTGGGTGTCTTTTCTACTTCACAGATGATGCATGTTAACAGGGGCAACATGAGTCTTTTCTATCCTCGCTGATATCGGTTGATGAGAGAGTGCCACCTGTGTATGTGGAAGTTTGCTCAGTCTCGAACAGACTGCAGCAAGGTTAGAGTGGAACTCTCCCAATCATGAAGCAATGGATTGCACTTTGAATATGCGATGAGCACTCCGTTCAAACTATCTCTGTTATTCTCATTGTTCATCTTAGTGTGCATGTTTCCGGTGGTGGGACTGGGCAAGACACTGTTTTCCACATAATCCATGTCGGTCAACCTGTTGCCGGGGAGATGCTCAACCTCAAGCGCACTGGATTCCTCAATCGCACCTTCGAAAATGTTGTCCATGACGAAATTGAGCAGGAAAGTTGGGATCGGACAGTTTTGGCGAACATTACTAGAAGTGTTAAAAGCTAGATACAGTTGTCCATTAACCATCCTGCTTGCAGAGTTGGCATACAGTGATCTCAGCTGATTCACGTAGTTCTCTAAAACTGCCTCGTTTAGGCTGTATTTCTGGTTGACGTTACGAGCAACCCAATCGATGGTAGCTGTTGGTTGTAGGTGGCTTGTCTCCATTCAAGACTGCCGTTCCTATCGGAGCACATACCTGGATTCAGACTATGCGTTAGTACGTTGTAGTTTTGTTCTTACTGTCGCTCAGTAACGATCTCATTTACCGCGACGGTCGGCTTTTTGGTAGCTTAACAGGCTGTTGCTAAGGTATAAATACCAACTAGCCTAAAATCTTGGGTCGGCAGTTCGATTATCGGAGATCCTATAGCTGCCTCACTCAAATTTTAGGTACCTCATGGAGGAAATATTGGCGTGCGGTTCGGCGGTTAAAAAAAGTATTGGATCTCAATGGAGTTCTTAGACAGGTTTTTATTATACAAAGTATTACTTTTGGCAGTTGTTGTAGCATTTTGAAAAGAGATATATCTAATCACCTCAGACGTAGCTTTTTCGCCAACTATGAGGCTTGTGCAATTGAGAAAACGGGTATAACTGAAATTAGAACCATTTTTGCTTTAAGTACTACAATCAGACTCCTCAGTGCTTATCCATACGATTGACCGTGGCGTCCGCCTGCAAACGAAGCCCGTCAACGGAGCAGATGACACCCATCTACAATTAGTCCAAAAGGTCAGCTCGCTTGAGAGAACAGTGGGAACTAGTTTGCTTTCACCGCCATAAACTTGCAACTTAACGCCCTGTGCGAAAAAATCTCAAAAGTAGTTGGTCGGAGCATTTTGCGAACTAACTTAGCTGTCGTCTTATCTCTGCTGTTGTCGTTGAATATATACAGTTTATTATCTCGGTCGGTAGATTTAGGATCACCCACTAAAACTGAGGTCCTCAATTTCCATTCGGTTCTCAAACTCAATAGTGCTGCCGTCCTGGATGACTTCCTTTCAGCAGTTTTCAAAGGAGGTGGAGATGCATTAGGCTTGGTCCTGACTCAGTTGTTTCAACCTGTGTGAACGACGGAGAACATTCCTTTGTGCTGAGGTTACTGGATAATAGTCCCATATTCAAGAAGCGTGTCCGGGGCTCTTGCGAAAACCATACGGGAATTAGCTTGACCCCAATTAATATTGGGGTTTTCACATCCACTATACTTCGTCGACTAACTGCAGCTCGAGAAGCAAACATCAGAGAAGAACAAGTATGGCTTCATCCAGAACGATAAGGTATTGATCAAAATGGTACTGTTCGCCAAATTCTAGAGCAGCGTCATGTATAGCGCCGGCAGACAACTGCCCTATTTCCCGACCATAACGGTGCGTTCGATTCGATGGGTTGATCCACACATTTAGAGTCGTTTAAACGCAGAGGTGTACGGACCGAGTACGCCGAGTATGTCGACGCTCTATTACTATACATCAGCTCAACTTAGGGCTTACGGTAAACTGACAGTTTTAGCACCAGAAGCGGAGTACTTCAAGACTGTCCACTTTCGACAATTGTTTAATTTCGTTGTGTATGACACAAGATGTCGGTGTGTACCTCCTGACTGATCTAGATTGTGTTGACTTTGAGGTGTTTTCTGACAGTTTGCCAACTGTTCAGACGTTGATTCGCAATCTACCGAATACGGTCGAGTCCTTGGATTGTTTAATTCTGTCGAAAGTACCCATTGATGTCACGAAAACGACAAAGTAGCAAACAATACTTGTTTTCTGCGTTTAAGCATCAGGCTAACTACAACACGATGATCATGAAAACAGTAGACTGATGTTGCACGATTTATGTCCGGACAAATTTCACTGCGTCCTTACGAGTGCATACTACAATCCATTTATGTATCACTATGAGAAAGTGAACAAGATACCGGAGAAAGTCAATTGTCAGAGTGCACAACCATTGTCACTACTACGGTAGCCACAACCCTACAAACAGTTCAGGATCATTAGGACAGCTGCATTGTATATTCTCGCAATAAAACTCACCAGACGACGGTGAATAAGCTGGCATACGTCATCGCCTTGTGTCGGGTCGAATTCCTATGTCAATGGGATGTTTAAATCTTGCAATAAACGGTTTAGAGTAGCCGTTTAGTTATAGGATGGTCTCTAACAGGGCCATCTCTTCTTAAACGGTGTCTTCAGTGCGGATACATCTTGCCCGATCAAACAGAGTGCAAACCAAACTTTTTTTATAAGATTGGGGAGCAAAGCCTTCGGAATGCAGATACTGACCTGTCCAAGTGCTCTTGCGATGGACGCTTTGTTGAATCGAACCATCTGCATTTCTCTTGATGCATATATCCAGAGATGATAGACTGTTTTGATCCTCGCCTTCCATACTGAAATGCATGTTTGAGCGCAAAGAATTAATTCGATCAATTGAGCTCTTTGTTTGTAGTTGATTAGTTGCGATGAGAAAAATATCATCGGCGTGTCGCTTGTATAGCTGTACTGAACTATTCTGTCACTTGTTGCTCAAGTTTTGCTACAAAAATGTCTGCCAGAATAGGGTCGAGCGGGTTACCCATAGCCACCCCATCAATCTGTCTGTAGGTCGAGTCTTGGAAAACGAAGCTGACGTTTTCGGTACATGAGAGCGCACCATCTAGAAGTTGGAGTAACAGAAAACGAATTGGAACAACTATTGCTGCTCTGTACCAAAAACATCAGCTTCGTTTTCCAAGACTTTGCCTACAGACAGATTGATAATGATGCGTCATTAAGGCCCTGTTTCTCTGATTGTGTTCTTGATAGATATGTTTGATATTCAGGACCATCTGTTGTAGACTGGTTCGGAATTGAGTACAGATAACAGTATTATTGAACTGTGGAGCATCCTGTCATCATTGTCCTATATCATCCCGAATCTTTTAAATTTCATACTTGTTCCCCTGTGTCCCTAGGCCGCACGGTTCGCACTCAAACTGCTTGTTCACTTGTTCTTCCACTTGGCAGACGCTTTGGACAAGTTCAAACAAGGTGAGTTAATTGAAACTGTTTTACCCTGTTTGTGCACTTACCCCGTACTTCTTTTGTTCATGTGTGTGCGCTTACTTTTCTACCTCCGATGTCCACCATATACACAACTCCAATCAAACCTGGTATATCAGAACAAGGTGAATGTCGATTATCGTTTTTCCTTGAGACGACTGGATTTAGTGTTTACCTGACAGCATGCGGCTATTGCACGCACTGAGTTATCTTGTAGCGTTGATTCCGGTCATTTGTATGCCAAATGAATTTTCGTCCTCTGTATACGTACCGTTTGCTCATTCTGCATCTGTTCCTCTTATTTTTCCTACAAAAGCAGTGTTGTGTGCGGTTAACTATTCGGGAACCAACTCATTGTATTAATTGTCAACTTCATCTTTTAGTGTGCACTTCATCTCCTTAGTTGTAGTTCCCTTTTCACCACACTTGTTGCTTTGTGTTATCACCCTGATCCATAACTATTCATCTGGGCGTTTCGTGTACCTCCTATCCTTACCTTTCAATCCCAATGGGAGCCTGGACTCGGTTGTTTCAATTAGTGTTGACGACTGAGAATGCACGTTCATATAATGAAGTAAAGATCTAGAAGCACCTATAAAAATCAGTGTAATTAGCTTGACTTCAGTCGTAACCAGAGAAGAGTGGACAGGGTTTCATTCATACTCTAAATGTGCGTAAATCAGTATTTGAGTTTTTTGTTAGAGGCAACATCATGCATGGTACTGATCAACAGTCGTCGTTCCCCTGGACTGTAAAGGCACATTCGTTTCAGTAAATCGGTGCACGCTTTTATGGTCGATTAAGTACGGGAGTGTTTACTTATTGAAGGAAGCTGAAATCATTTGTTTACATGTGATGGTGCGTTAGGCAGTTTATAGAGGATGTTAGACGAGAAATACAGCAATTTCAGCGTGATCGATTGGGAAAGTATTTAATTGCAAGTGTGTGAATGTGAAAAAACACGCTTGAGAGGAAATGAATGATAACTGAATGGCAGAGAATAAGCCCAGCCACAGCCTCTCAGTCATATGCTGAACTCACTTCGTAGCGCAGAGAAAACTGTAAGGTTGGCCGTGGTTTCGCTCCGTTGAATTGATTCTGATGATCAAATTTTCCGAAGACTTGACCTGGTTTTCTGGTTGTGTGCGTCGGACCTGGGCCCAGAAACATCAGCTGATGATGCTGCGTGAGTGTCCCACATCGGGCGCATCTGGACGCCGAATGCCTGTTGTTTGCAAGTCACGTGGCTCATATGATGTTGTGACTTCAACGGAACATCTCGCACGTAGTGATTTCGGCTAAGTAAGCGTAAGCTTCATAAGGAAAGGCGTGGTTGATAGAGAGTCCTGTGTGCTGAAATGAACTCACTTCTGACGTGCCGTTAGTATCCTAAAACTAGTCGGAGTATAATCTACATTTCTGGATACGTCAACGAACGGATTGTTGTGACCTACAACGTCTTTTAAGCTTTTTCTGTGCGATCAGTGCTATTTAGGAAATGTGGGCGATCAGCTTAAATATTTAGCTAGGAATAAGGATACACTAACGAGCTACCTAATTACCAGTCTGACCTTTTTAGCCATTGGAATGTGATTCAGAGATTGACTGAGCTTGTCTATAACGATCGTTCACCTGTCCCTCGTTAACGTTACTTCGCTTTTTACTCCAAATAACAAGAGTTACGAAAGTGCATTTTTCTTACGCTTACTTATATTGAATGGCGGCCGTTTGCTTGTAGCCATGCCGTAGAAAACATCCGGATTTGTGTATAACTCCTATATGGTTCACTGTGCGTCAACTTTTTTCTCTCATCAGCATATGACGACATTGAAGGGGTAATGTGCTATTTGGTTTCGAGCGTGATTAAATTTAACAACAACGTCGCTGTTCACAAAATACCAGTCAGAAAGTGCAACGTTGACGCTTACGTAGAGATGGCTTTCCTTGAAGTAGCTAATTCATAGAATAAGAGTGTCGTTTACATCATACTTACGGTTCTTCACACATGGTGTTTCGTGGACGACCGGGTCAAACGTTTTGGAACAACAGCGACTGGTTTGTCTTCTGTAACTGCCTCTGTTCATTGCTTCCGATCCACAGTTAGTTTGGTGATCCATAAAACATTCCTTCACAACTCAAGCGGATTGTTGGGCAACGATGCAAAGTGAAGCAGATGCTCGTGTATCTGACAATCACTGAAAGCCCACCTGGCTTTATTGAATAACTTGCAACAGTGTAGTCTACCTGTACTCAGGTAATCATCACTCTTAAAGGTGAATGGCATAGTATAGGCCTTTCAGATAGTAGAACGTTTACTTTCCTTAGGGGCCGATTAGGTAATTCGCAGCACCGCGGATGTCATCTTGTTATCTGCCACGTAATGCATTCCGTCAGTGCCAATTCGCATTTGCGTCAGGTTTGAGGTGAATTTATGATAATGTGACAGACAAATGAGGATCGTTACACATGAGCTATTTATTGTGGGCGACGATTTTTCCAGCAAGTCTTTTTGAGTCAACACGCCTGTGTCATAAGCGACTCGTCTTGTTAATGTCGCCTTACTCTCATTTGTTACTCGGTTGCTTGTATGTGTGAGTGAGTCCCTTCATGTTGATCGCTCGGACCCGTTCATAGCGTCTTTGAAACTTCGATCGCATCCTCAATCTTACTTGATCTGTATACTGGGGCGAACTTTCCGTGTTTCTTTCATGGCAGTTACACGTCATTGTTATCCACATACGTGCGGTTATCAGTTATTGTTTTATATCCATTTCTACACTTTTCATTCTCTCATTCGAGTTTCTCGAGGCCATGTTTTGTTGTTAACTTCTCATTCAATGTAGGCTTGTGTGCCTGCCTTGTTTTTTTTGCGGCACTATTCTTGAACAGTACACTCCATCACACTGTTTATTGTATCGTTTCCTATCCCCACAATCTTCTTGTTAAGTTTTTAATTTGCGTTGCCGCTTTTACGTGTCAAACAATGACAGGTGCATCCGTTTGTTCTAAATACCATCCAGAAGCTCGACACGAGTGTTCTGCTTTTTTCATTCACATCGGATCAAGATGCTATCAACACGTGCTACTTACGGTCTAAGATTTCGTTAATGAGTAAACATCCACCTATGTGGATTTTCTGAAGATTCGTGTTGCCTCAATCACCTAAAACGACCGAAAAAATACCTCGTGGTTAATTAGAAAGCTTGCTTGGAAGCAAATGGTGTAAATATGACTACTATTGAGGCTGTCTTTCACCAGTTGAATGTATAATACTAGAAACAAGTAGAGTAAGCATATCGGTTATAGGGAATACATATCGACAAGTGGAAGTTGGTTACAAAATGTTCTGTAATGTTCTTTTCCATTTGCCCGCAATTAAATTGACCTCATTCGTTGTAGTGCCTTATCAAAAATACTCCACATGTCGACTGTAGAATCCGTGATGTTTCACGGTTATACGTAGTCTATCAACGCAGCTGTAAGCCTGTTTATTCGGACAGAACAGGACGGAATGTCAAACTTTTAATCACGTCAAGCCGTTTCTGTACAAAGTATATACAGCTTACAACCAAGTGAAGTCTGTATGCGGAAATTGACAGTTAGAACTTTACAAGGCAGTAGGGCAAACAGTCAAATTGAGCAGTGCAAAAACAAGTATACTGGGATTCATTATGTCGATGACAAAGACGATGTGGAAGCGTAAAATTAACACTTCTGCATATATGAGGATTTCATGGTGCGTTGGTGTTTTGTTTGATTATCGGGGGTTCGTAACCTTTATCGCTAGTATGTTCGTGAAAGTTCCAGTAGTCCGAATTCTTTCGCATTGTTTCCGCCCAGAACCGTCGAGATTAACAATCCGGCTCGGTGTACGATCTAATGTTGTGAACGACAGCCTGACCATGTCACTGGTGTCCACACAACCTTGGGATCACCAAACTAGTATGATCCAAGCTGTAACTACGGAATTCGATCAAAGCAGACCAGTCGCATAGTTGGCACTCTGTGCCGTAGCCGTGCGATGGGCGTTTTCGTTACCAGGACGGCCGGTAGTTTGGTGGCACTGACGAGATTTCAACCGCTGGTCTCAGCTGTATACGTTGGATGATTAGACTGTTTTGATAGGAGCTACATGATATTCACATCACACTGTCAGGCAACGCGATGCACTTTGGCGATCAGTAGTTAGTGTGTTAATTACCGGTCGACTTCTTATCATAAATTCCATACTCTTCGTTCACCGTGCGCTCATTTTGAACATTTTGTATTGCACTTACGAATTCGGCTATAACAACCGGACTAATATGTTTGCCTCATAAAGCAAAAAATTATTGGCAAATAGTATGGAATTTCTGGTATTTGAGTTGAACACCGCTCAAGATTAATCGTTGGTTTCACATTTTCAAAATTTCCAACCGTACCCTTTCAAAACGTGCCACTCCCCTCTTGTTAGATCTCGTCGGTAGTACACATTCTTATCACAATATTACCCGCATGCGAATGTTTCTGGGTATGACAATTCAGTCGTACCTAATATGAGGTCGATGACACAGTAGTCAACACATGTGTCCCATGAAAGCGTGATCGGAGTTCAATTTCCAGTCTTGTCAGGATATGTATTACTGGCGAGTTCTAACATCGGCGAAATTTTAGTACACTGCTTCTCTTCAAAAGGGACTAACTTAACTTTGTGACTAATTGTGTGCTATGTTCAATTCATATTGCAGTAGAAACTACTGTTGAGCAATGCATTAAATAAGTCTGTCATCGTGCGTTCTTTACCGAGCACCGGCTCACTCATATAAGATACAAGATTGTCATTGGTTATTTGGCGAAGAGAATGAAAAGCGTTCATTATCAAGTTAGAGATGATTAGCCATGTTTGTCTCATGTGCTGAGGTCGTATTCCGTATGGTTATCTACTGGAAGCGTTGAACGGTTTGTTGGTTTAACGGATCCGCCGTTTTACAAGGTTGTCTATGATGTAAACACAATCCGTGAACCTATTCAATAGCAACCTCAAAAAAGCTGTTCTACAGATATCATTTTATTTTCTTGCAACTGAGTTGTTTATTTGTAAGCCGTGTATAATTTGTTGTTCGTCACTCGAGTTTAGGCTGTGGTTTCAGAAAACATATCACATTTCTTCTCTTTTCTTTTGTTTTAACTCAGGACATCTTATCACTAGTTCATCTTAGTCGAGCATCATCGTCACTCACGGTTGTACTGCTGTTGTCTCCGATGAGGATGGTAACGTATTGAACTGATCGATTTAGTTTCCGGTTGATAAGTTTGACAAGTCTTGTGAATTAACTTTCCACTCCGTTTTCAAAATGTCCATATTCCATTCCCATCTCCGATAGATACACAACTCACCGTTTGTCGAGTTTGAATTTGGTTTTTGTCCGTAGTGCAACTGCCTATCCGATGGAATCCGACAAAATGGACACGCAGATTGCAGGTTCCGCTGGTTATTTCGCTTAGACCAAATGACTCAACGGGAGTTTCCGTATTCCTGTGCTTTCGGCCTAGTTGACGTTAACGTTAATATAAATTTGGCCGGAACGTTGTATGATTGGTCGTCGATGACTGGCGCTGTACCTCAAGGTTCCGTCTTAGGCTCTATGTTGTTTCTACCGTTCGTATTTGAAATTCCGTGACTTGATAATTCTCTGGTACTATCATACTCTTACTGCACGAAAGTGAAGAGCATAGTAAATACTGTTACTGAAAAAGAAGAACTTCAAAATACCCTTAGGTCTGCATCGCTGGGCTTCAACGCATCGTCTTCTGTTTCACTCTCCTAAGTGTAAAATGACGCATATTCGTCACACACTGAGTACTTCTCTTTTCTGTTTAAATTGTTCCGGGCTCCCTGTAAATCCCCACATATTAGGATGGTGTCACCCACCTACTGTATGTCTCGAAGTCGAATGTCTGGAGGCAGTCCGATTTCATCCTATTCCCAGCCCTTCAAGCCGCACTCTAACATCTCGTCTACTGCAAAGTTGAATAAGAAAGAGGGGCTTGACACTCCTCACGAACTCCACTTGAGACGCTAAAGGTCGACGCTAGGCTATGATAAGCCTTAACCCGGTCAGAGGACTGACAGCAAATTGCCTTCTGGATGTTCGCATACTTCTCGATAGATAATCCCAGAGTGCATCTCTGTCTACTGGGTCATAGGCGCCTGTGATATTCAAAACGAGAACAACTGTTGACCTTCTATATGAACGAGGTAATTCAAGCACCTGACGGAGTGTAATGATGCGTCCAGTGCAACCACAGTCGGGGCGAAACCTAACTTGCTCTTTATGGCTATGTTGTTCGCGCGTTTCACTTTGTTTACGAAGTACAATAGTTGCGAACAACTTCGACGTAATAGAAAAGCTAATCCCTCTGTGATTTACACACGAAGCATGTAGGCCATTTGGAACGACTGCACTGATCTAGAATTTCTGGAGCAGAGCCGTCAGCTCTTTGACTAAGACTGGACCCCCATCTACAAAAACGATAGAAAGGAGTTAGTCTGGGCCGGGTTCATTGTGACCTTTCGGAAACTTAAGCTCAAGTAGAGGAAACTTCGACAAACCGATGTGTACATGCGAAGCTCGAAGGCGTTGTCAGTGGCGTTAGTGACTAGTTGAACTGTTGTTAGAAGTGCTCAGCCCAGCTTCCTGAACGTCTTCGCGGCTTGATTGGCTCTCCATTAACTCCGCAGATGACTTCGCTCACATCTGGCTTCGTGCTACCGATTGCTCAAGAGTTCCCGGTAGCAATAGCTTGACCTTACTTTCACTTACAAGATGCAAGCAGCTTGATGTTGTATGTTTGAATATAGACGTAGCTATTTTGTTTCTAGTAGTTAGGTCCATTCCTCCCCCTTATATTTTCTTCTCCCTTCCTATGCAGGGTTTGCTTTTTTCTTCCTGGTCGTCTGGCATTTGAGCATCAGTGTGAACCACTAATGTATTGTTGTCTGTGATGATGATGAGCAGTGGCTTGTTCCATCTCGATAGGGCGTTGTGTTCACCAGGCCTCACGATCCTCTGGTAATTGCTTCCGGAATCCTAAGCGAGTAGCCTTACAAGCTTAATTGTACTCGCTGCTGGGTGGAATATTCCGGCGAGCATCGAGAAGCTGTAATGATCACATAGAGATCCAGCGGTTTTCAGATGAACGGAGACAGTACCGTACTTATGCGTTGTATTCTGTGTGATTCAGTGTCGTCTGGTGGACGAGGTCCCAGACTAGAGGCAAGCGTGCAATGGCAAGCATAGAGCGGGTGTGTCCCTGTTAGGTTAGATACATCAATTTGTGATTGACAAAATGGCCTCTTTCCAAAGCACAAAGCGAACGTGACACACAGGGCATGATCGGAATTCACACATGTACTCAGTCTTGGAAACAGACAAGCCACTGATAGCTGACGACTAAGTAGTCAGTGTGTGTCCATGTTCACCTAAGCGGTGACCTGTAGAACTTATGAGAAACAGGTGGTTGTCAGCATAGAGTTGCAACGAACGTTCTTCTTTGTCTGTTCGATGTGCACCGTAAGGATGTGGGTAATCTAAGTTACGCTGATCAACTCTTAGCCTCCCTACCTGAGCATTCAAGTCTTCAGCCAGTACTACAGTGCCAGTGCAGAGCGTGCCGTGTGCATGTAACAGTACATAGTAATCACCTTTCGCAGTTGTAAGGTACAGTCGTTCTTACCGTAGTTTTGTCATCCTCATAAACACTCATGTCGATACTTGATTGGCATGTCCTCATAAGTGGAAAAACAAGGTCTTACTAGGTAGTAAAGGGAATGGCTGGTATGAGACCTGATTACCAAAAAGAATATACTTATTGTTGTAACGCTGAATAATACGACCTCACCCTATCCTGACTGATTGCAAAAGACTCAGCAATGAGGCACGACACAAGTCGTCTAGTATATTGTCAATAGGGCATAACGTATGAAATCAACACAGCAGCTGGCTTCATTGGCTTGGCTTCGGCCTTGACCGACGATTGTGTTGGTCACCCAGGGTTGTTCGGTCCATGCGTATGTCCTGTCTGGTACACTTGTTTGACCTTTCGGTGAGCGCCGTGATGCGCGTCCCAACTGTCTCGAGCCGTTCGTGACACTTATCCAGACTTGATCGTTCACTATCAAGTTGCCTACACCTATAAACATGACGTTAGATTACGTGAGACACTCATCATGAAACTGCTGTTCACTAGTAGTTTGCACGCATTACATTCGTTCCTGACATAGGAACAGTCAAATGTCGTCCTATTTCATGCGCGTCTGTAGCATTGGAAGCGTTTAAAAAATTGATTCTCCCTCAAGTGTACGGACTTTGATCGAGGTACCCATTGCTGACGTTGTGCCCTATTTAATCCAGTTCATTCTGTCACCTTTGATGAAGAACTTGGAGGTTTTCACCAATGTCTCGTAAACTAGAACGATGCATTTGGCACTCACGGTTTATCGGGTTACTTTTATGGTCACGTCTCATCCTTGGTTATGGTATTCTCTTGGTTCTTATCCCCACTTTATACAGCATCCATCCCAATTGACGGTCACGCCTCCTTAATAATATATGCAGACGTTCTGATGTTAGCATCAAGCACCCTGCCACATTTCTTTCGCTAGCCTTTTGGACTGTCAAGCTTGTCACAGACCTGCAGTCTGTCTCTTACCACAAGTGTCGATATGTTGCTTTTACTTATGACGGGTAATCGATATTTTAAAGGCTTTTTCCAATAGTTACCCATTCCCTGATGTGAGTTACGCACCATTACCTCGTGTTCCTTCTGTTTCGAATTACAATGTAACATGAGCGCTTCATGTTAACAGCATTTTCACCAAAGTCAGAAAGCCATTTTTGTGTATCCGATGTTTAAAGTCACCCTCCGGTTCACATAACTGAATCGGTTGTGCGTGCTCCTCTTAGTCGCGCTGTTTACCAGTTGTCTTCTGACGTTTGTTAAGAAACAATTTTATACCTTCTTGCTGAATCCCTAAAATATCTGTCACGTAAACGATTTATTGCTTTTATTGTATTCCACCAGTTTATTGTAAATCGTTCCTGTTTTATCTCATACCGATCCTGTTAACTTCGTCGTTTACTTTTGCTGATTCTGATGTGTTGTGTTTTGGTTTTTCCCGCATCAGTTGCTAACTACCTGGTTGGACTGCTCCTTAAGATTTAGGATCGTCATTAAAATTGAGATCATTAGCTCTGTAACTGTTGTACTATGGCTGGAAGCAGACTGTATCATTAATGGTCTACGCCTTAATCGTTTAGGCTGTATTCATCGATACAAATGGGACTATTTATTCTGAGCTTCATGTGGGCATTTTCTCGTGAAACCTGGGATTTGTGGGGCGCGCTTAGAATACCTTATCAATCCAGTTACAGCGATCCCGTCTTTATCCACCATTTCCTTCCTGTTTCCCCCTACACTGCGTCACACGGCATTCGTTACGGATAAAATACACGGGTTGTGTGACACCGATCGTGATAATAAACTTATTCGAATAGATACATTTCACTTGAAATGGTTGCGTGCACACAAGCTGTGAACAAAGTATACAGTCGCGTGGTTGATACTTATTTTCGAGTTGACAATTCATGACCGACTTTTTCTTCCTCTAAACTGTATTGGAAGGGTAACTGATCAGAGCCATGCGTTTCTGATGTCATTGTGCGATCAAACGAATTCATGTTAGATACCAACATCTCTCATTAATCTAAATCGGTATGGTTCACCTGAATCACTTTTCGCTTGTTTTCGAGTGTTAGTAGTGATCTCATGGTATGTTAAATTAAGATCCTACGGTGTGAAACTCGCATACATCGACTGCTTTTTTTATCTCCCACCTGAGTTGATTCAAGACGACTTCAGGTGGCCAAGTTATCACCCATTCTGCTCTTAGCTATTCTTGTTGTTGGCTGTTTGTGTAACTATTCGGTGCGTAATATTGGCTCACTCGCTAGGTCTTTTTTTACGATTAAATGGTATTCTGGAAAAATATCAACCATATACTACTATACGTGTGTTGGTTTATAGTTATACACTTGATGGAGTCACAGGTTTGGTTTTTTTTACTAGTTCCTTTGTTCTTTATTATGTTCCTCCTTCTGAACTGCCACATCGCTTTTGTCAATTAATGAATACCATAAGCACATTTTTCGAATTTTTCCCTCCGGATGCCAAACCGATTTTGTTGACATTATTGGTTTCAACAAACCTATCTTTTTGTAATGTCATAGCGATGCACGAATCACTCTGCTGCTTTCGCCGATTTCACACTTGTTTCATTTGATGTTTTTGATATGTGTAGCAGTTTGTATCTAACCGGCACCGTTACACGTTTTCTTCTATCAGTTCGCCTCTCATGTCTTCCCCTCACGACATCCTGGATTTTATGTTATGTTCGATGTTTCACTTGCTGGTCAATTCTTATGTGAGTTTCTATTGGATCTCCTACCTGGTGGAAGTCTGACTGATCTTGATTATGCTGACGATAAGGTGTTGCTGTTTGACAACTTTCAAGCGGCACAAGCAACGCTGAACGCAATTTCGCGTTCTGCTAAGTATTTCGGAATGCGCTTTGCAGCCTCGAAATGCAAAGTGCCTCTGCAAGATTGCTGTGATTACGTAGGTTTAGTGTTAGATAATGAAGTCATGGAAGTTGTTGACGGGTTTGTATACCCAGGAAGCTGCATCAGCGGCGGCGGCGGAGGTGTAGGGAATGAAATAGAGGCGCGTATTTCCTAGACTAGGGCGGTGTTTATTAATCTGAGGCACCTATGGCGACAGAAAGGTATCTCTCTGAAGCTTAAGGGTCGCGTATATCAGACAACAGTGAGGGCTGTATTACTTTACAGCAGCGAAACATGGCCCCTCAGGGTAGAAGACGTGAACCATCTTCAGGTGTTTGACCACCGGTGTTTGTGTTCAATCGCTCGTATCGGGTGGCACCAACGAGTGTGGGACGATAAGGTTAGGAAACGGGTGTTTGTCACTGATTGTCGAAAGAGTTCTGTTCAGTCCTAACATTTGCACAGACTTAGATGGTTAGGTCATGTATTAAGGATGCCAGCTGATCGTTTGCCACACCGAGCACTGTTTACCGACGCTTCGACCGATTGGTGTAAGGTGCGAGATGGACAGATGATGACCTGGTGTAGACAAATGAAATCGTTCACGAAGGGGTTGGGCATTGTAGATCGGGTTCGTCTCCCGGGCTTGGGGACCTCGTGACTCACAGAGTCGATGGCTTAAAACTTTAGGTGAGATGGCGGCTAACCGAGGTCAGTGGCGTGAATGTTGTCGTTGTTTGTCCGAGTTGTCTGTGGAGTAAGTGCATATAGTGAGGCGCGGCAGTGTAAGCCGTGAGGAAGCTGTCTTGCTGATGATGCCTTACTTTCACTTACAGTTCGGTTGTTTGTTTGCAAGGTGTAGGTGCCTTGATGTATGTTTGAACGTAGACGTAGCTATTTTTAGTGACTAGGTCCCCTCCCCTCTCCCTTTTTTCTTTCTTCCTAAGCAGACTTTGTTTCTTCCTCTTCTTTATGATTGTGTGGCAATTAAGCATCCGTGTGAACCACTGATGTATTGCTGTCTGTGGTGATGATGATGAGTTTCTGTTGTCTATGATCTCACTGTTTGTTCATCAACTATATGCTGTTGGTGCACGTGATTGGTGTATAATTTCTTCTCAGTGGCGTTTTAGTGACCAGTCTATACCGTCGACCAGGTCTTGTTTTCGTTTGTCGCCAACCAAGCAACTACGTGATCATTACCCAAGGCGGTCTTCACACTTGACAGCACGTTGTTCAAACAAGCTGCCTTGGCACATCCTATCTTCTTCTCTTCCTCCTTATTGTCTAACAGTTGATCACTCACGAGGACCTGTATGCCTATATACACACACGAGTTAACCAGCGAGAAATACTGTTGCTCAACTAGTTTGTTGGATGTCTTCTGGAAGCTTACAACTAAGTACATCAGAACTCCTGGTTACAATCAGTGTGCACAATTGTCATTCCCCTATACACATAGATGTTCAAGCTGCTCCGTGGCTGGACATTTCAGCAGTACACTTTGTCTCAACAAAATATAGCCAGTCCACACCATCCAACTCTGTTCCGTAGTCAAACGTTTTACTTGCTTTGTCAGTATTCATCCTCCTTCTATACCACATTACATTTAATTGAGTGTTTGATTCATTGTTTTATTCACTGTCATTCGTCACGCTGTTCTTCTCGCTTGTGTGTCACTCTAAAAGTAATAGTATCTTCCCATCTGACCCAGTTAAATTTTCTCCCATCGAAACACTTTACGACTTGTGACAATTTTTTACATTCACTGCATATCTTGTTTACTTTTCAAACAAAGCCATCGCATATTTAAACCACTTTGCACCAGCGTCTACACACAGAACGTCAGTTCTCTCTTGTTTGTGCCGTTATCTTTTAACCGACTAGATAATTGTCCAGTTTTTAAAATGATCTATTTGCATAACCCAGAACATGTTCCATGAACAGTTTTTTCTTATGCGTACATATACGTGCATCTTTTCATTTCCCCGAATGCGTATGTGAACATTCACCGGTTGGGTAAAACAAATCATTTTTAACTTTGAAATTGTGCTTTTTGACTCCATTCGTCTCTTCGTGATCCTTGCCAATTTCCTCTCACAATGGCCTATAGTTAATTCTTGGTGAATATACCATTCTTCGTCAGGATATTCGATTAAGTCACACAACTCCCATGTCCATAGTTTGGTATCCCATGATATGTTGGTGTAAATGAACAAGCTTGAAGTTTTGCTCTCTACGCACTCTTTTCCAGTCTACGGAGAAAATGACCCTTTCAGACTGATCGCATGCTACGGTCACATGACTAATTCCGTCCCACCAAACGTAACCGGTGTGTCTTATCAACTACCGCCGGGATATCGTTCAAAGCGGACACGAAAGTTGACGACTACGGATCTACACGCATCGACCGACTCCACGCCGGTCGGTGTCGACGCCGTCTCTAGCCCCTCGGACCGCTATCCTTTAGCCGGACGTGAAAATCGCTGCCCTGCTCCCGGTCACATGATCGTTCCAGTCTCCTGCTGCGCCCCCTCCACCCATGGTACCCAGGTCTTTCTCGGTTTGCTCCGCGGTCTGATCTACTGGCGAATGCTTAACCAGACGTGTAGCCAGAACGTAAACGCAGTGGACCAGTTTGGTAATCACGTGACTTCGGCGACCGGACTTGGTCTGACGGATGACGATATCGCCCTCATGGTACGTATTCCTTTCGTTCCCAATAAAAATGAACTAACACAGTCGTCAGTGACGCATTTTCCTGTGGTGTTTGTAACAAGTTAATATTTTGGATGTGGCTAACCAACCTGCTTGGACAGCTATACGAATAGGGGTTTCACCTACATTTGCTCCCTCCGTTCACATTCAGTTATATTTTTAATTGACACAAAAATGAGTGGATCCCAACCGTCTACTCAAACAGATCCCTGTGAGCAGTGGATATCACGGTTACTTATACCAACTGATAGTTGATCTCCAGTGGATTGCGAACTCGTGCTTTGCTGTGATGGTTTGCAGGTCACGTTGATTTGTCTGCCTTTTCTTGTATATGTGTAGTCCTACCCTCCTTCTGGTCCGACGACGGGCGTTATTTTGTACTCACGCAGAACCTTAACTTCCGTTCCATATTTATTTTACCCACTTTTTAGATTTAGCGATAGCTCAATAGTGATGTTGTTCTTCACAAGTCATAGTTCGAGGTTTTTACCATGCGTTCCACGATTTTGTCTGTCTCAGTTTGAATAACTTGATAGCACCTAGCCCCGGACGTGACGGCACAATTGTTGATATAAAAACCGGAACTATCTCATTCATCGTGTGATGGATATTTCGGCGACTGGTTGCACTCTTATACATTGACAAGTAGAGAATTGTTCTGTTCTCATAATGACATCACTAGCATCATAGCAACGTGATGATGACTGTGTGTCATAGTCTCCAATCCCTATCTGTTTGTTTATTGAGCTTGTCACGGTTAATGGCTCTTAGGACAGCATATCAAGTGCTAATGATGTAGTTGTGCGAACAGAACAATTCCCTACTTGCCATTTAGACTAGCTGCCTTCAGTGTCCAAATTTACTTACACTGCGTTGCAGTGACAGATGTATCCGCTACTTCCACTTACATTCCTAAACAACTTTGTTATCAGATCTGGATTTCGATTGGGGTCTTAGTGCTCTCTCATCAACCTTTCGTGTCACGCTTGGGGTTAAGGATTTCTTTACTGTGCCCCCAATTGGCTGCGATCACGTGGATGTGGAAGTAGTTCCCGGTGCTGTCCGAAACTCGGTGTACGCATATTGCTTTGCTCTGATCTGCAATACCACATGGACTGCTCACTCTTTTGATGTTTTTTTCAGCGCTCGATATGCGGCCGGTGAGCTCAAAAGTCAAGCGCTTGAAGCCCAGATGCCGTTCGCTAACTGCACCACTTACATGATCTCTTCCTCTCTTTGATACAGCAAACGTATAATACAACCCTAAGGTTAATCCTTCCTGTTTGGACAAGCAAATTGTGAAAGCTAATGTCAATTCTATGGTCAAATTTGGAACACCGTACGCTAAAAGTCCAGTAGTTGCCCAACCGTATTGATTGGACGTCGGTCAACCGATCAGATTGCTTGAAGCGTTTATCAAGAGCGCTGGACTTTCCACTGCTTCCTCAAGGTTGTTTCGACCCATAAATATGACACGGTTGTACAGTAAATTTAAGTAGGGCGAACATCTTCGTTTTTCGCTCGTTTTTCTTCTTGATATCCTGGCTTAAGGTTTTCTGCAATTAAGGATCCAAGCGTTTTTAATGATAGACTTTCGTCATGAACAGGTGATTTTCCGTTGCGGTTTTGATGATACAACACTTCTGTTCATCTATAAAACCTACCTGGTTCACACGGTGAACGCTCGAAAGTTATTCGTCAGTTTCCGACGCATTAGGGTGTAAGCAAGTGATTTTGGCTATGATAGTGAGTTTTTACTCGCGTGCTTTCGGGATGGCAAACTGTTGATCACTGTTGATCACTGCTTTACATGTTGCGCTGACCTAGATACGTTTTGCGTGCGTTAACCCACCGCCTGTCACGTCTTTCAGCGTCTGTGTGTGATGAACCAGGCCAGAGTCGATAGCCTAGTGTTCTTCGTACGATCTGGGTTGCAGGGGTGAATCTTCTTCATCGGAGTTTGCCTGAGTTGGTCGTTTCTGGCTTTCAGATTGAGGCGTGGAAGTTAAATGTCACCATTAGTTGACTAAACAGCTACAAATTCGGGTCACTGTTGATCACATTGTGGATCCCCGTTTTGCTCAGTATAGTTTTTAGAAGGGATCACATGTAGGATGGCTCCGGGTTCACTCGCTTGGGTGGTCAAGTTTCATTTCCACTGTTTACGAACTCGAGTGTCTTCTAGCGTGAAATTCTTTCATTTTTTTCTCTTTGTCTTGGCTATCCTTCCATCTCATCTTGCGAGATAATAATTCTAGTCCAAAGTATCATCCTTAGTCCTCAGTAAACTGAGTATATTGATGTTCCCCCTTGTTCAAAGGAGTAACAAACTTGCAGGTTTCTAATAATTGTCCACAACTACGGTTCGGAGACAAAGCCTACCGTACGTCTCATCCAGTAAAGTACTTGGATGCAATATATGGCCTAAATCTGGCATGGTATCTTTGTATGATTAATGCTTTCCCGCTATAGTTGCAAGACGGTTTTTTGTATGACGTCTGAAATCCATTATCACTCAGTCCTTCGTTTTGTGAGTTCATGTGTGCTCCGTCATTGGTTGCATTGTTCGCTGTTACTTTTTTCTGTTTATTCATCTAAATCATTCAAACTTTTCTCTCTCTCTCTCTCTCTCTCTCTCTCTATATATATATATATATATATATATATATATATATATATAAACAGTAACTGTTTGCCTTTTATTGTCGATCTCATTACTTTATATACCACTTTGTTGGATTTTTATCCAGATCCTAATTGCTCTTTCATTGTCAAACACGTTGTAGTCCATTTTCGTTTTAGGCAGATAATCAATTCTTCAATAGCTGGTGAATTTGTAATCGAAATGCATGATTGGTTTGCTTCGCTTTTATGATGCCTATTTCATGTAGCTCAATAGTAGCAAATATTCCTGTGATTTCTTTTTTATTTTATCGATGTTTCCAATAAAGGGTATGTGGGTTTGTTGCTGGGTACTTTGGTTTTAGAATTGAACTCCTTCAAATGTATTATTACACATTTCAACTTGAAGTTTTTGTTTGCGTTCTCCTGCTCAGGTAATTCAACCGTTGACTGAAGGCTGTCTTCAAAGTGAAGATATCCGCATTCTGTCCTGGATATGCCATGTATTGGTACTAGTCCTTGGTCATCGGTCCGAATTGCATTTATGGACAGTGTACACGAACTCGTTCATTCGTGAGGTTGACAGCCGTGTGTCCTCTATGCTGCACGCTGTCCAGGGTGCATCAGATCACGTAAGTTGACCCGGTCTTCTTGCAAATGGGAATATGCTGTGATCATGATCCAATTCGGACATTCGAATGTCCCTTGCATACATAATAAGGTCACGCGTTGGACAATTTTCCAGTTGATTGGGGGGGGGAAATGGCATTTTTTCTTTTCAGCTATGAGACACTGAGGAGTTGGGCGTTATCTAGGTTTTTCAGCCTAAACAAAAATAATCAATCTCATTGGAGCTTGAACTCGTAATCGTGTGGTCGACGATCGGTGCCGGGTTCGTCGAACACCTATGCTTTCTGCGTGTTACTTGATGGACTGATTTCAAGTCAACCTGTTTGTCTTCTCCAGATTCCTGTAGAATTCATAAGAAGTCAATTGGGCAAATATGTGTTTTTGGTCATTCTTATCTGACTCCTATAATTACATAACTTGTACGCGATTTATAACTGGATCGATAGAACGAGTCGCGTGGATCAGTTAATGCCTCACTGGGTGGGGCATATCATAGTTTAATGGAGGAAGGTGGTAATCGTGTGTCGGGGAGTGGCAAATACGTCAGGCACTGCCTACAACATCAAATGGTTCACGCCTGGCTCTGTCTAGAATGGGTGGTCAAGGAAGATTAAGGGTTTGTGCGAACTGCTTTTGCGCACACATGTATAATGTCTGTCTATATTCAAACCAACAGCAGTTAGCTTGCTTCTAATGAGATCGCTGAATCTTCGAGGGTATTGTTCCCACACTGCACGATAACCCGATCACGTGACATGTCAATTCTCTACATGTCCACCAACCAGATTATGTAGTCGTTGTCAGTGTGTGAGCCCAGTATTCTCTCCTTGCTGCATGTTCATTTGTTTTCTGTGGAATGTTACACCGAAAGCTATTTCAAGTAGACGCGTTATAAATACGATCAGATTTGAGCTTTGGTTTTACTTACCAGTAATCGTTTGTGAATGTCTAATACGTGCGGTTATTTTGATATACGCTCTACAACCGGTATCGGTTTCGTAAATATATATATATATATATATATATATATATATGGTACAGACTTTTGAGCCAAAGGCTTTGGTTGAGGGCCCTAATCGCTCTCCTGTCCATGTCTGGGCGTCCTGGCAGTATCCTAAGGCCACAAAAACCATGACGTTGCATCAAAAACGAAATACCATACTGCATCGGCCGTCACGCAAGATAAACCGGGTCACCCTATCTGCTACACATGGCAAGATGGATAGGCGAAAATATGCTACTGCTAATCATTTACCCTCATACTGTCCCCCCAACATTAATCTCGGAGCAGATAATGCTCACTCAGGTTTCAGTAACTCGAAGAGCAACCTGAAATAGGCCCAGGGACCCAAGACGCTTTGTGTTGGAGCATGCTATCTATGCGCCTGCTTCTCGGTCGAGGTAAGTGTGCCACATTTATAAGTGTTTATGGTCCGACTATATGTCACACTGATGATACAAGGGCTCAGTTCTATGATCAACTGTCCGCTACTATTCAGTCGGTGCCGGTGACTGATCGACTGTTTGTTTTCGGTGATTTGAACGCTCGGGTCGGAGACGACTCGGTAGCTTGGCCAGGGGTCTTCGGACTCTACGGCATTGGTTCAATAAACGAGCTGGCTATCACGAACACCCGATTCCAGCTGCATGCGAGCGACATCACGACGTGGACCCATCCACGAAGCGGTCATCACCACTTGCTTGACTACGTGATTGTGTGACAGCGCGACATTCGCGAAGTGCGTATCACGCAAGTGATGCGTGGCGCTGAATGTATCACCCATCACAGACTGGTCGGGACTAAATTATTTATCCATGTACGCAAGCCTGTTTATTGTGGATTTTCCTGACAACGGCAGAAGTTGGATATAAAAAGACTGGAGAACTGCGAGACGAAGACTGCTTTTCAATGTGCAGTTGCCGCTCGTCTGCACAACGCTCCTGAATCCACCACCCCTGAGGGTATGTTCCAGTTCATCAAGGAACGGATCACGACGGCAGCCACCGAGACGATTGGTATCAAACGCCAGAAACGTCCAGACTGGTTCGATGACAACAATGCGGTTATCACCGAATTGATACGAGAGAAGAATACCACGTATGCTGCCTCCACAGTGGACCCGGACAATGAAGCGAAGAAGGCGACGTTCCGAATTATCCGCCGTCAACTGGCCGAGCGTGTTCGCGGAATCAAGGACAACTGGTGGATGAAGCAGAGCGAGCGGATGCAGGGTTTCGCAGATCGTCGACAGCATAAGCAGTTCTACGATTCCTTCAAAGCGATATTCGGTCCATCTATCTAGTCCACTAAAGCACTGAGAGAAGAAGACACCGGCTGTTTGTGCACCCAGGCAGAGAACATCATGAAGGTCTGGTTCAAACACTTTGGTAGCTTACTAAATCATCCTGCTACCATTGATTGGATGACCGTGAACAGCCTGCCGCAACAGGCCATCAAACCCTCACTTGCTCTTGCTCCTGATTTGCTAGAGTTGCGGAGAGCAGTTGGTCAACTTCGCAACAGTAAGGCTGCAGGCGAAGATGGATCGTCAAGCGAAATTCTGAAGAATGGCGGGCCGGCGATGGGACGTGCACTGCTCCAGCTGGTTCACTCCATCTGGGAGCAGAAGGTGATGCCACAAGATTTCAAGGATGTTGTGATAGTACTTTTGTTTAAAGGTAAGGGTAACAATCAATGCCCCAACAGCTATCGGGGCATCAGCCTGGTGAGCTGCATAGGCAAAGTACTTACCCGAATCCTTCTGAACCGGCTGAATACGGACGTCTTAGAGGCCAATGTTCCTGAGGAACAATGCGGATTCCGGGCGAATTGAAGTACGCTCGACCGGGTGTTCGCTGTTCGACAGCCTCAGGAGAAGTGCCGGGAACGGAACCAGCCCCTGTATGCCTTTTTCGTAGACTTCACCAAGGCGTTCGATTCTGTGAGCCGCGAGGCACTGTGGACGGTACTGGGTAAGTTTGGATGTCCAGGTAAATTCGTCAATTTGGTTGGATTGTTGCATTTGGGCATGAGGACGAAGGTACACTCGTGTGGATCTACCTCTGAGGATTTTGACATTGTCACTGGCGTGAAGCAGAGTTGTGTCCTGGCTCCATCTCAATTTAGCTTATATTTGACTGCCATGCTTACAGTTGCTTTTCAGGACTCTGGGGAGGACGGTGTTGAAGTCGAGTACTGGACGAATGGGCGCCTGTTGAATATTCGATGTTTCGGCGCCCCAACCCGGTTACATACCTCAGTGATGCGCATGTTTTCATTCACGGATGACAGCGTGCTGTTCGCACACAGCGATGATGAACTTCAGTGATTGGCCACAGCTTTCGTGACCGCGGCATCCAAGTTTTGATTGGATATCAACACAGGTAAGATATTTTATTTC
The DNA here is from genome assembly GCA_013368495.1 of Paragonimus heterotremus. Lineage (NCBI taxonomy): Eukaryota > Metazoa > Platyhelminthes > Trematoda > Plagiorchiida > Troglotrematidae > Paragonimus > Paragonimus heterotremus. The sequence goes on from LUCH01001829.1 coordinate 48,591, forward strand.
TTTCAGCCTTCTCCGGGCGGAGGCGCTCTCTGTGCGTCTTCACCCCAAATTCGCATCAGTGGAGACATTGTCGATTGCTGCGCGAATTTTTATTACTCGGATAGCAATCTGTCCAATGAGCTGTCCGTGGACCGCGAGTTGAGAGCTCTGTGGCAAAGGCTAGTACTGCTTTCGGATTTCTTGAAAGACGTGTTTGGAAGAATCACAGCCTGAAGCCGAGCACTAAGCTCTTTGTCTACCGCTCAATGGTGCTGTCTATACTGTTGTACGGCAGTGAAACGTGGACATTGTATCGGCGGAACGTACGCTATTTGAGCCGCTTTCATTTGCCATGTTTAAGACGCATCTTGGATATTCGGTGTTCGGACATGGTTCCGAACACTGAGGTACTGCGGCGAGCGGACATGAACAGGATGGAAGCCTTGCTGATGTTGAATCAACTTCGTTGGCTGGGTCACGTCTGTCGGATGGGCGATGACTGTATTCCGAGGCAGCTGCTGTATGGACAACTGAGATCAGGTAAGCGAAATGCTGGTGGTCAAAAGCGGAGATACCAGAATGCCGTGCAGGTAGGTCTTTTACGTTGTAAAATTGATTGTAGATGTAGGGAAGACTTAGCGTTGAGTCGGTCGGCCTGGAGAAATACGATTCGGACGGGCATCCGCGCGTTCAGCGAACAGTTATTGCGTGGCCGAGAACGAAAGTGCGCGGTACTCAAGGGAACCATCGGTGTTATAGGTCGTGGTGACGTGACTATATGGCGTTGCGATGTGTGCAGCCGCGAATGCGCTGACCGCCTTGGATTAGTAGGTCACCAGCGTAATCATAGTGCACCGTCGGGGAAGAGACGACGAGTACGTTAGTCTCAGATACGTCATATCAGTACATCAATTCTACTTATTGAATCGACCAAGACTATGGTCGTTTGGTAGCTAATCCATTGTTCTTTTCAGAAACTTGAGCATCTGTAGTCTTCTACCCATTCTTTTCTTAAGTTTTGTTGGTGTGTTGAATGGTGAGTCATTCGCCTGATCTTTTCATAGTTCAACTTTGAGTTTTGTTTTTCAACTTTATCCTCTTTGGACTGCACTAACGTGCATTCGTATACTGAAATGCTTCTTGTGTTACACTACATCTTTCTTGTCAGTTTAGATCTTGTCATTGCACTGTCTCCGTTTAGTTTCCGAGAGAAGAAGGATTTCCTTTTCATGCTAGCCATTCAATTGGCTAACCATCATTGGCCTGCTGGACACAAAGACCTCACTCACACACTTACTGGTCTTATTCCATCGGGTTTACACCGGATACGTGGTGTGCGAGTGGAACCGCAAGCGGTGCAACGCAGGCGTCTTTTGGATTCGGTCAGTGTGATAGGCTAATCCGTTTCGGATGCCGTCAACCATGTATTTAGTACTGATGCCATCAACCAATCACAAGGTTGTGTATTTGAATACTGGTCTCCTCAAATACCCATATTGCCCAAGTTTGGGTAGTTTGACAGTGCCACCCAGTTCCCCTCATGTGATTCAGTTTATCATCTATGTGTAAGCTCTCCACGGTCTACAAATTGGAATTATCTGAGAACAGCTTATGAACAATCGGTAACTCGGCTTATTTTTAGTTTCTTCAGATCATTTTACCTACTTCCAATCACCACATCATCTTCTGTGTTATGTCACGGTATGTGATCGAGGGGCATTTTCATGAAGTCAGTCACTCTTGCATTCCTCGTTACATATGTGGTGGATAACAGAAATAAACAATGGTAGAACGAACCTCATTTTCACATTGTTTAACGGATTTACATTCTTCATCGTTTCACTCGGTTCCGGGATGACGAACACGAGTGTTTTAAGACCATTTTTGTTTCGTTCAGGCTATTTTTAATAATGCATTCCGTACGACAGATCCAGTCACGTATCGACGTTCTCATCCATTAAGCAATCGACCATTTAATCGTCACCGGTTACGAAGGAAATGGATGATCACAATATGGTGATCATATCTAAACGTCGATAGTGTATTCTTGATGCAACAAATCACTAAGGATGCAACTTAACTCTGGAAATGCAGCCTGTCTAATTTCACCTAAGAACTTCTCTTCCAAATTATCCTGTTGCCGGTTTACTTGTCAATGGTTAAATATCGATTTTCGCACAACAATTTATTACAATCGTCCAGTTTCATAATTTGCTCTCGTTTATCACACATTTGCGCAAGCCTTCGTTTTCTATCCCTGAAGCGTGTGATCTGTTTGCCACGGACTAACTGTTTTTCATCCTTTCATCCACTCTCTAGCATGAACATGTTCAATTTATCGAGCACCTGATTCCCTTGGTTAAACTGTTCGCCTGTCTGGCTTCCAGCTCTGAGGCGGTACGTGTCTTGGTAGGTCACATGTTTGATGTTGGTTGTGCATGCATGCTCAGCTCGATCAACTGAGCTGAACTGTATTCGGTTACTATATGAATTCAGTTGGCCGTTTCTTTTTGCGAGCTGTTGTGTGTGTGTTTGCTACCATCACATAGCTTATTGTTCGTATTCATCATATTGATCTGTGATTTTTGCTTCAGGGTTGTTCGCCGACCTCTATGTGTCGTCTGGTTTGATAACTCTACCTTCTTCTTTTCTTCCTTGCAGTTCACCGAAACTTCTATGTGCAGCAAACTGGTCGACTTTGCAATTAATCTCAAATCGATGGGTGTTGAACATGTTACGCTTGTTTTGGAATTTCAAGTGAGCTTCTGATTCTCTAAGTTCGAGGATCTATTTATTATTGCTAGTGTGTGTGTTTAAGGAGAGAGGGTTCGTGAATGTCATTTTTTTGGGGGGTGGAAGGGTGCAAACTCTCTCGTTTGAATTATGCTTAACCTGTTAAAGAAATGGTGCTGGGTGTTACCGAACTCCCAATTCAGTCCTTTAGCACCCACCTGTATGCAAGTGTGTTTCTCGTTTACTTGTGCACAGTTTACAGTTCTAAACCTTCATGGAAAGGATGAGAGTGAAAAGTCTTTTTTGTAGATAAGCAGTTGCCTATCTGACTGGTGTATAACTCCAATTATTACAAAATTCAGTGCAAGATTGGGCTGGATGTCACACAGCACAGAACATATCTAGTAAAAAAACACAGGTTAGTGTATTCAGGGCTATAAGTTTCCCTCATGAACATCATTCATTACTGTACTATACTGTACTCGTCAGCATCTCTTACTATTGCTGTTTTGGGTCTCTACCCAGTGTTGTGCTTGTGGCGTAGACAGAAATGATCGTCAGTCCTGGGAACTCAGTCATTGTCTGGTGGCCACAATATCTTTCCTAGTCGACCGTGAGTTCCACAAATAGAGCTGTGCAAATCAAGCGGTGAGTGGACATGAAATGTGTGAGATCGATCTTGAGAGGTCACATCACATACGGAGATTCAAATCAAATCAGTAGTATACTTTATGTACGTCAAAAGATGAATTTATAGCTTTTTACATGTGCACATCCAGTAGGTGAGTACACAAATCTCAATACGTTGACGAACCAAGTAGTGGGGGTTGGAGAGAGAAGTTAATCACGGAACACAAAAAGTAAGCTTTCAGACGTTGGTGAAAATATCAATAACATGAAGTGGCTGTGTCGTTTTGTTACTCAAAGTTATCCCCAGATGTTTAGCACGAAGTAATCGAGGTGAAGGTTACCTATTTACACGAAGGAAGAAGTACGTATTAGATAGTTTTTCGTGATGATTTTTTCTCATGAATGAAGCCAAAATGTCAAGACTTTTG
>LUCH01001829.1:52460-96139 GCA_013368495.1 Paragonimus heterotremus
GAAACTGGGGGTCTTAACTGACTTGCTAACTCAGATAAGCCGTCCATCACGGCGAGATGTTATTGCAAACTTCTGTAAAGATACGTTGGATCAACCACTGAACAGAAATACGCTTGACCGAATCCGAATTTTCCGCCCTGAAGTAAACAAAACCGAAAAACTTAGTCCCGAGAATAACACGAGTGTTCCCGCTAATATCTTCCAAGTCGAATCAAAAGACGAGTGAAAAAGGCCACTTTGTTCCACTCAAAACGTGTGCCACAGAGAGAAAAATACAGGGTATTTATGTGATGCATAGTGACCTACAAACATTCTCGAATCAGAAGATCAAGGAACAGTTACTACAGATAGTGGTTAAGGTCACTAAGCCATCAATGAGCATAGCAAAATAAGACTAGATCATGTAATAGATGACGATTGTTTTGTGAATTTCTGATTGGGTGAAATTGTTTTCTCGAGGAAGAAGGTGGCTTTGGATGGAAAAAATGGAACTCCTCATCAAGTGCTAGATGCCGAACACTGTCATCTACATGTATTATCGTCAACTGGGGTGGATACGATATGAAGTGAATATGAATGAGGAGAGGTTTGCACCCTGTAGAACACTGGTACTAGTGATGCGTGTCAATGAGACTTGAGAGCCAAACTGAGTAAATTGGTTTCAGTTTGTAAAGAAATCGAGCAATAGCTCGACAGATGAAGTTTGAATTGTGGATTGTCTGTGAGCTTGAAGTCTCGCCTCTGTATAAGCATCGCTGTAATCTAGTAAACATATACGAACGGCTCTTGATTTTCTTTCAACCGATGACATAATGGAGTGAACTAGACAGGTGAGAGCGACGGTAAGCAAACTGAATAGTTTCCGTGATGTTCATATTAGCTTGCATTCCAGCAAGGATGAGTTTTTAAACAATTTCCAGTGGTGCAGATGTGTATGAGATCCGATGAAATTTAGTCGTCTCTTTTTTTAGGAACTGGTGTAATGTGTGTCGTCTTCTAACAATCACCAGTTGTGCTCTGTCTAAACACTGTGATGTTCAGCTTACTATTCCAGAGGCTCCCTTGCCTCACATTCTGCTTGCTTAGCTACACCAGCAATCCTACGTCACCACTGATTATCAAACATGGTTAAATCAGGAACATCTGGATGACGTTGCGATGGATTTTATCCCGATAGTCTGGACTCTTCAATCCGAATCGGACTCGTGTGGGACCATGGTAGTCCTTGTCATTTCTAAAGTGTTCTTGCCGTAACCTGACTTATCTAGTATGGTTCATTTGGACTGACGTAATCGTTACACTAGTGGGATAAATGTGCTGGAAATTTGCTTTTGTTCAAGTGCATGAAAGTTTGATTTTTCTTCACTGTGCACCGTGCTGATGCCTACTGGTGTACATTACTCCGAGTTACATATTGTCAGTATGCAGATGGAGCCACGCCTAACTTAATGCATTAAGCTTGGTAACCGTAACAAATAAAAAATAACAGAGCAAAAATTCAAACGTGGTTTTCTGGGACGCAAGAATCTATCGAAATAAAACGCCACTTCAGTACATCATTATTTCTGACAGCCAGTACCTTCATGACCAGACACTGTTCTCTGCATTCAAACCAACATACCAAGTTATGCTAAGAAAGCCTGTATTCCTCGGTTCAGCGTAACACACTGTCCACCCAACCCTGTCTTCACTTAATTTACTGCCGATCGTTGAAAAATTCCACGATGCACAGGTTATGGCTGTAGTTTACACTGAGCCATTTTAGGCTCTAATATCCGACATCCTTTGTATACTTGCTCTTTCCGGAATTTAGCTTCCGATGCCTCAATATGTGCGTTGGGCTCCAAGTTTGCAATCAACCGGATTGTAGAATATCGATCAAGTGAATATGAACTTGACGTCATCTGTAGCCAGTGTCCTTCTACAGGGTGGGCAAATTTTCCTGATTCAAACAGCAGTTACTTTCGGTGACCACCAGAATTACATTTATGTGCCTCTGATTTTCGCGAATATTCACGTTTGTTGTCTGCGACATTTGGTGCACACTATTGCACTTGAAAACGTGCCGATAGTTGTGTAACATTCGGTACCGAAATTTATGTCGGGCATCTGGCCAGAATTGAGTGATTCACAAATGTCAGGCTGAACGTTATTCGCGTGGGTCGTGAACCATTTCACCTTTTCAATCTGCCGTACACACCAACCATCATCTCCCTGTTTTCTGCGTTTTGTAGACAAACCATAGCTTTTGCTGGTCCCTATTCTCTGTTCAATTTGTGCCAACGAAATATCGATAATCGATTTAATCAGAGTTTCGTTTGATCTGTTTTCCGTTTTTATTTCACACCGTAGACTGAATTTTGTACTTTTGTCACACCAGTTAAACGACTACTCACAATTGGTTTTGTCTACTTTAAGTGTTGCTGGTCCTTGATCACGTGATCATGGTGTTAGCCTGTTATTTCTAGATAGTTTCTTCTACCTCCACATGGACTTCATTTTCTGAACCTCCAATTACCACACCTATGTATTCATTCGCACACCCGCTAGTTTACATTTGATTAGGTTTCGCAAAGGTGTGCTAGTTTTAACCCACTCGTTTAATAAATGCGCGGGACACAAGATTTCAGTCGGATAGATCTGAACTTGTTTCATACCCTCCTAAAGATGGAATTTCAGTTATCAGTGCGCTTATCTGTTCAGTAACTGGAAAGAATAAACAGACGTGAATTACGTTAATCGAACGGAAATTAAAACAAAAACTTTAATTCTAGGTTATGCAGGTAAATTAATAAGGTTATCTATTCCACTATGCACTGGGTCGTTAGTGGACCTTAGAGAAGTTGGTTCAAGATTTACTGAAATTCCGACTAGATTAGGTATCATAGGAGAGTTGTACGCTAGAGTGTGGCCATAAACCAGCGTAAATGTGGATTAGTTAAAAAAAATAGGATATGTATGTGCAGTACTGTTGTATGGGTCTATACTGTACATACATTTTACTTATCTTTCTTGCCATTTTAAATCTTGTCATTCCACTCTCTCCGTTTAGTTTCCGAGAGATAAGGATTTCCTTTTCATGCTAGCCATTCAGTTAGCCAACCAGCATTGGCCGACTGGACACAAAGGCCTCACTCACATATCTACTAGTACTATTCTTTCAGGTTTTCGCCGGATACGTGGTCTGTGAGTGGAACCACAAGTTGTGCAGCCCAAGCCATTTGAGGTGATGGTTTTGTAGCACATGCTTTCGTTGGCTTCGGTCACTGTGACAGGCTAATCCGTTTCGGACGCCGCCAACACTATATGGGTCTGTATAATAGTTTGAGGTCTTCCGTTGAGAAAGCGAGGGAGCCATTGGGAAACAGTTTAACCAATGAGAACGTGCTTAAAGTTTGACAACTCTCTAACGGGAGTGACTATGGGAGGAAAATGTTTTCAAACAAAGCATGTTGTGACGCAAAATGACTTCCAAGTTTTTCAATGGCTATTGAGTGAGATTGAAACCACCATGAATATACAACTCTGTACCCACTCTATTGTTTGCCCATAGTGGTCTTCGCTAACAAGCCTAACGGAAATTCCCATACATTCTGAGGTATTTGTAGACAGGATAACGACCATTTGACCAATCATCTGGACTGGACGAACCGTATTATAATATCAGCAATTAGAAGTATATGAAAGTACATTTAAAGCAATGTCATCGGTACACTTTCTTGTGTTAATATTCCATTTGTTTATGCTGTAAGTAAAAAGGACGACAAGGTTGCCGTTTAGGGAACATCAGGTTTTGTTGGAAGTATGTGTTCTGTGTTCGTTTGATGAAGCGGTCACTTGACACAATAGTTAAGCTCTTTTGAACTCCATAACCATGTCGCAAAATGTGCAATCCTGAATTCCATTCCGGGTTATCTCGTGACAATTTAGGCTCTAGTACGTTGTTTAAAAATAAAATAATTGTTGTATATCGAACTGACCTGATGGTACTGCTTGGAGTTAATTCACCGTACTCCAAATGTCTCATCAGTTAGAAAACAGAATCTCCAACTTCAGCCAAACGTTTCCCCGTAACTGTCCCGTTCGTTTACTCCATATAGGATAGAACTGATCACTTCATTGCATTACGTAATTACCGTTTTACATTTTGTCAATGTCAGATGTTATTGGCTTCACTATCGCCTTTTTATCCTTTCGGGCTGTTCATTTTCCGTACCATCGGTTCAAGTCGTTCTCCAAAGTTCCGTGAAGGTCCTTCAGTTCAGTGATAAACCAGATCCGCTTCCGTACTCCTATTTTCATCAGGTCCTACAACCGATGCTACTAATGTAGTAATCTTTTTTTTTTCTTTTTGAACATACTGTTGCTTGATTCCCACTTTCGACACAAGGTTTCCGACTCTAACTGTTTTTCTTTCATAGAATCACGATAACGATCACCATATATCACTTATTCGTATGTACTTTTCTGCCCATTCTTTCCGGTGGATAGACCACGATTTGGTGTGTGTAGGCGATCCACAGTGGCATTTTCTGTTTTAAAGTCATTTAGAAATAAACGGTAAATCTCCGGAACTATTGTTTTAATTCTCATGCACAATTTTCTGATGCACTCAATCTCTAGTTAGATACCAAATTGAATCTATGCAAGTAGGCTTGAAAATTATGTCTGTTTATGCTCTGTCTCATTTATGTTCTTCTGTTTCTACTCAGCACTCTATCGCTGTGCTTTTGCATGTTTTTTCGAGATCATTCGGTTCGCATCACTCGTTCTTCCGTCAGGAGAACATTGTGCAACATCTGCTTCAGGTAAGTTCTCCCGTGTCTTTCTTGCCCACTTCATTGAGCTAATCCAGTTCACGCGGTGAAACGTGATCATCATATCTTGTGATAATGACACAATGATGTACCGCGCTTGCCTCTATGTTTTAATTTTGTCAACACATGATGCAACAACAAGGCATGTGGTCAAGTCACGCGTTTTAGACGCAGGTAGTGCTTACATCGGTTACTTGTTCCACCTATACGTTTTTCGTAACACCAGTCGACAATTTATGCAGTTCGTCGTTATGCCATATCGGCCAATCGACATTTCTTAAACTCATTGATCTCACGCTTCGTACATAGTCACATTGTCCGTAACTAGTGCGGTACGAGCTCACGTGGACACCAACAGATAATTCTTATCAAGTTCTATTTATTGATTACACATGCCCACGTTCCTTTGAATATTAGTATGGTAAGCATCCAGGCAACTTCTCCGTTTAACTTCGTTTTGCTGGTATCTTCCTCCACTCCGTGTTTATTAGTGCGTTTTATTTTTTGGTCAACACGCATGTTTTAATCTGAATCAATCGATGTAACATATGGGACCTTGGGTCGCTTCATGATAATATGCAAACTCCATTACATTCAGGTTGTATATAGTGCATTTTTGTTATGTATTTTCTCCCGCTAGTTTTAAGATTCTAGCATTGTTTGGGGGCCCCGTTTGCAATCGTCATGATTCATGGCAATACTCTAGTGGTTGTGAGTGTTTACCTTCCGTGGAATATTTGGGTTAGAGATTTAGAAATGTTTGGGGTATTAAACGTTCCCCATGAAACCTTTGTATCGAAACTCAAACAATCCTCCTCAAGATTTCTACTAGGCCTCTGAATTGCAGGTGCAATCAAGTGGTATTCGTAAGACGGCTTCCTTGTGGGTGTTCACTTCTCTAAATAATTCGTTATCCTTGCCTCAGCTACACAGTAGAGTTCACTCCCCACTAAACCCAATTTGTCTCTACCTATCTTCACGTCTCCAAACCCTGATTATGTTACGGAGCCTCTGGCCCAATTGACAACCGTGATCTGCAGAGGCTGACCCTTTAACAATTGACTTTATTTCTTCACTGTTGTTTGTTCAGTCCGCGTCCGATTTTAGTCGACTGGACATAGGAACGAAGTGCTTGTCGTGGCAGACTGTCAAATAGCCCCTTCAGTGCGTGACCAAGCATCCCCGTTGACTTGACCGTTTCCGTCATTTTCATGTTTCCTGACTACTTCGTCGCTTGTTAATACGTGCTATCAAACGTAGTTACCGATATTCATTGTTACTGACGGTCGACATCTTTCAGTTTTACCTGCCATTTTTCGCAGTCGTCCGCCAGCATTACCACCGTGTTCGCCGTATACACGTGTCACGTTAGTTTCGGTGAAATTTTCCTCTGTTGCCAACGGTCACCTAGAGCAAAAGACCGCTTTAGTCCTGAGTATATTAGCCTTTGTTTCATTTCTCATAGCTCGCCATTGCTGATGTAACGGTTAACAGTGTTCCTGAATTACTGACCTAACTTCATTCTTGAAGAATCACCGTGCATTTCCTCAGTGCGCAAGATTTAAATCAAACCAGCAGTACGCTGTGCATCCCGAGAGGTGAATTCCCAGCTTTTTACACATCGGACGCGATTAACTAAGGGAGTTTGCGTCTGACGATACTACTAACCGTAATGGAATTCATTGATGGTTTGGTGAATGATCCCAATCCGTTTCGACTGAGCTTTGGATTTTAGTTTCTTCATGATTAACAACGTAGAGTTCGTGCAGCAGTCGTACTAACAGAGGAGTAACAGAAAAGTATAACACCAGGCGAGTGAAATTTAAGACTCTTGCCTTCATCTTGTTGGCTATGTGGAATGGCCTCTCATCATCATCCTAGGCAGCAATACATCAGTGATTCACACTGAAGAAAGGAAAAGCCTAACCCTGCATAGGAATATCGAAGAGAAAAGAAGAAAGGATGAGAAGAGACCTAACTACTGAAAATAATTCAAACATTCGACATCAAGATGTCCACACCTTATAAACAAACAACTCAGCCGTAAGTGAATTCAAAACATCACCAGCAAGACAGCTCTCTTACAGCTTTCACTACCCGCCGTGGTTAAATACACCCACTTCATAGACAACTTAGCCAAACAGCGACAACATTCACGCCACTGAATCCGACTAGCAGTCATCTCACCTTACGTCTCCAGACACCGACTCTAAGAGTCGCGAGGTCCCCAGCCTGGGAGTCGAACCCGATCTGTGCTGGCTAACCCGTTCGTGAATGATTTCACTTCTCTACGTCAGGCCATGCATCTGTCCAGCTCGCACCGTACGCCGGTCGGCCACAGCGTCGACGAACGGTGCTAGATGTGACAGACGACTTGTTGGCATTCTTACTATCTAGCCAAGTCATCTAAGTCAGTACAAACTCATTCGACAACCACAACCAGATACACGCCTCCCAATCTTCTCGTTGCTTACTCGCTGGCGCCACCCGATACCAGCGATCGAACGCAAACATCGGTAGTCAACAACCTGAAGACGACTCACGTCCTCTATAATGAGTGGTCAAATTTCGCATCCGCGAAATAGTACAGTCCTCACTGTCGTCCTATATACGTGACCCTTAAGACTCCAAGAGATACCTCTCTGTCACCAGAGGTGCCCCAGATTGGCAAACACCGCCTCAGCCTCAGAGATACACGTTTCACTTGCATTCCCTGCGCCTTCTCCGCCACCACCTCCAAACGCAGCTTCCTGAGGAGACAAACTGGTCAACAACTTTCGTGACTTCATTATCTGACAATAAATCTACGTAATCACAACAGTCTTGCAGAATCAGATTGCAACTTGAGGCTATAAACTGCATGCGAAAGTACTTAACAGAACGCGAAATAGCGTCTGGCGTTCTTCATGCTGTTCGGAAATTGGCAAACGGTAACGCCTTGTCATCAGCATAGTCAACAACACTTGGTCTTCCATCAATTAGGAGGTCCATGCCGATATTTTGTGAGTGCCGCAGACAGTTCTCCATCATTTCGTCTATCATAAAAATAATCAAAAATAGTGAAAACGGACAGCCTTGACGTACGCCGCTTCCGTTGCTGAAATTGTCAGACAGTTCACAGTAAACTCTAACCAAAGCTGACGTATGGGGACAAAGCCTCGGATAGTGTGTTCACATACTTGGTCCGTACACCATGAGGTTTAAACGACTGTAAAGATGTAGATCGATCCACCGAATCGAATGCACCTTCATAGTCGAGAAATGCGACAGTCATTCACCGGTGGTATACACGACGCTGCTCCTGCAGAATTTAGTGGCTAGTAAGAATGTGATCAACACACCGTCGTCCAGGAAGACACTGTGCTTGTTCTTCCCTAATGTTTGCCTTCCGAGATGCAATGAGTTGACGAATTGTAAGGGATTCCAGAACCCAGTGAAAGGCCTCTGGATAAATGCGATTTATGCAGGCGAATCGCATCAGACGGAATTTCCGTTAAAATCTTTTCACACGTCGTGCACTAACAGCAGACGTTGAAATTAACCAACTGTTTACGAGAAATTTTAGTACAATTCGATTGTCACATCACTTGTCTGGTTAAAACGATGAAATACTTCGGTTACAAATTCTGGTAAACTTGTGAACAGTAGAATAGCACTTACACTGATCAGTCGCCTTAGTGAGTGTTGTGGAATCGGGAGAGTTAGTTTAGATCCCGAATGCTAAAGAAAACCTTTATGATTTTGGGAAAGCGTCGTCAACTTGACCTGAGTTCGTCAAATTGCTACTCGACGTAAACCATTAGATACTTGACAAAAGGTACGCCGGGTGAGAAGTCGTTGTTTACACGATGAGACTGACAGTCGTTAGAAGTTCCTTATATTGTCTACCCTTAACAAGTCGAAGCTACCTTCGGATATGTCTAAGGAACCACAGGACTGTAGCTTGTTTAGTGTAGACAAATCTTCCAGAAAATTGTGGAAAAGACAATATGGAGCTTTTGATGCCAGGTACCATATCAATCGTATATCTCTGATCGTGAATTATCATTAAAGCTGTATGAAATGTGAGCAAGAACGGAACGATAACTGGACTCTGGAGAACATCAGAATCAGCAGTGAGTGATAGTGAGACGTGACTGTCAGGTTAGGTAAAGTGATCATGATTAATAACATAATCGTCCACAAGAAGTTATAAATTAAATGTCGGACACGGAACGTTCCAGGTAGCGTCCCTTTATCAATGCAGCCAAATGCGTCGTTGTCGTCTAAGTGATGTAAGCAAACAGCACTCGGTTTTCTATCAGGCTGTGCCAAAAGGTGTGCTGTTGTTCATGATACATGTAACTATTAGCATCGCGCGAACCTTAGGTGTATTTCACTCTGTTTAACATTTTGCTTATTTTGTTCTCGAAGATGATCGAAGACAACCTTTTGCCAGCATGTCGAGGTCACAGTCTATGTGCGGATCTGGTTGAGGCGGCTTCCTGCACACTCATCAACATTTTAACACCCATGTCCCCATTGAGACAGGTATGTTATATACATCACTACAATCAACTGATACTTATCATTCCTATGGGAATTGTTCAACATGATGCATATAAAATTTACTTCTCATAATCTAGTAAATAGGTCAGTTGGTTAGCTTACTGTGAAGTGAATTTTTTTTAACTCGTTCCGCTGCATGCTTCATTGTTTATTCTCATATTTGTCCGACTTAGTCGATTGTGATCTATAGTTCTGGGTGTTTTTTTAGTTTGTTTTGGTGGATTTCCGGCCCTCATTAGTCAAGTGAAAATCAGAGGGCTGCAACCGAAGCCTGTCACGTTCAGTCTACCATACCGTTAATCACACCGTAAGCAAATTAACGCACTCGCTACACCATTACTTCCGTTTAACCGTATCATGTTTTAATTTCTGTGCATGGCATAGCACACAAAGCCGAACACAACTAACAAACACTTTGAGCCTTATCCAAGCATGCCCAATGTGGCAGCTGTACGATTGACTCTCTCTCGTTTTTAGTTCCCACAGTCTATTCTGACAGAACGACACACTGTAGACGTAGACGTTTGACAGCTCTGTTCTGAGAATATCCGAAAATCAGTCCAAACTCCAGACCCCTTAATCCGTCCAGAAGATGATGTTCCTTAAAATCAGAACGGGACTACCTTCCGACTTCTTTAATGGGCTTAATTGTTAGCCTCATTTTCATAAGTCATCCGATTGTATTCAATCTCTCAACTTTTCTCTCCATTGTAGGCCTCTCAATCGCTCATTGATCGCTGTGCTACCGTGCTCATTCAACTGATTAAAACAACCGAACTACCGAGGTCTTCAACCTCGTCTGCTGAATCTGATGAAGTGAACTGTGAACTGCCCGAACTGACCTCAGATTTACGATCCAGTCCCCGACTGGCTGCGGATCGACTACAGCGCTTTTTAATCCTGTTCCGCCTGAACGGAGTATGGGGTCTATCCAATCTGCTCCATTCAGCTGCGTCTTCTGTCTGTTCTAGTCTGTTCGATCGCCTGATTAACGATGGAGCCTGGTTAGAACTCGTTCGCCCAATCCATCACTCTGAACATTCACCCTCTATTGAGACACAAGACAGAAATCAGACGAGACCCACACGTCGACTGTCCTATGAGTCCGGAACGATTGTGAAAACAAAATCCCTACCGACTTATCTCCCCAGAGCACGCGACCCCAGCCGGGTCTAGTGAGTTATCTTGCTACTATGATTTGCTCGGAAATAATACCCTACTTTTGTGTTGCTAGGTTGCCGAATCTCATCGCAGTGCTCCTCTCTAAAACTGCATCCCCTGGGTTACACAAAAATCGACCGGTCTAGAGAGGTGGCTGCTGTTAATTAGAGTCACTGTCTATCTCTTTTACCCCCAACAGCTTGCAGATATGTTTAGTTCTGAACATAATTCTAATCACTTATTTTGTTTCAAATAGTTTAAAAGAGTGTGTCAGATCCCCCACCCGTCCAGCCTACAGAGACGCCAGTGAACAGGGATTTCGGCAGCTTATGCACAACCAGATGCCTTACTACATACTTGAACGAACATAAACCTGACGAACTGTTGCTTTAACCTTCGTCACTAATCTCTACAACAGTGATGAAGAGTGTTCTACAAGACTTGTTCCCTCCAGTTCCGTACGCTAAAGAAATAATTGGAACGTTAGTATATTAGCGTATATTTCGGCTGTTCATATATCCCTGTCTTAGAAACCAACATGGGAGAAACCGTGTATGAAATTAATGGAATGTTTTCCCTCATCATGTTTTTCAACTGATCACCAACTTTAGGCTGAAATTTTAGACATCCTGCTACGGAGTTGCACCTACAATGGTTTGAGAGTAGACGGTAAAAGCGATATGTCTCTGTCGAGATACCTTCATTTCCTCATCTACCGACACTTTTCGCTTCATCAGGCGTCTTAGTTAGTCCGTTGGAATAAATTGCATAGGGACCAGGCGACAGTGTAATGACGGTTATAAACATTTCGACTGTTTCACTAAACACAATTAGACTAGGGATCTCCTGGTAACTGACGATCGTTAAAAGTACGAGTCAACACTGTATCCGTAACATTTTCAACTTCCATTTGGGTTCTTTTTTTCCTGTTCTATGTCATTTTGTTCGTTACTGCCAGATTCGACGACAGTTCAAGTCATATTACTACGAATACTTCGCAAGGGTGTGTATGTTTATACGCAACACGCTCTTCTCTGGAGCAAGGTCTCCGACTGGTTGCAACTTAAGCTAGATAGTATCAGTCTGCTTAGCACGGTCCTTGGCTATTCGTTTTGCACCCTTCAGAGTGTCAAACGAACCATCAAAATGATTTACTAATGAATGCTTCGAATACAAATATAACCGCAAAGGACCCGTCTTGCTGATGACACCTCACTCATTTATGGCTCATTTGTTTGTTTGTAACACGTAGGTACCTTGATATTGAATGTTTGAACATAAACTCAGTTTTGCTTTTAGCTGTTAGGTCCCCAGTTTTTCCCTTCTTGCTTTCTTTTTCGCTTTGATCATGGCTTGTTTCTTTTTCTTTATGGTTATATGGTAGTTAAACATCAACGAGAACCACTGATGTTGCTGTCTTTAGCGATGATCGCCAACACAGCAATGCTCCACACCTCAAAGCACGCGCACAGACTTCACAATTACTTACCCATGTAGCAAGTAGGACATTTGTTTATGGGTTAATGAGCATAGATTTATGGGACAACAGTTTCATGGAGATGTTTGACATCTTCCGTTTGTTAGGTGGCCAATTCTTCTGAGCAAATAACGGTACACTACCTACATTACATTTAAATTGTTTTGAGGAAGATGTTGAGGGAATTCTCCACAGAGCTACTTAGATGTTTTTAATTGCCGTCAGTTGGTCGCACATGCCAGCTACCAGTTTTTCTATCCAAATATTGCTGATTGAAGCAACGGAACTGGTAGTTCACATGAAAAATCTAGAACAGATATCTGTAGAAAACAGAAACGTAGTCTAAACGTTGATCGGGAGGCTTGGTTAATGGAAAAAGTTAAGGCAATGGAAACCACTTTTGCTTCAGGGAACACCGACAAACTCCTTGAGCTTATCCATGCCACTGGTCCCAGACGACCGTCTGTCAGTGAAGCTATCAGCGAGACAGATGGCACTCGTTTATAATAGGTCCATAAGGTTGGAGCGTTAGGTGGAACACTTTGCGAGTCAATTTGGCCGGCCTCCCGCTTCTACTATGTTACCGCTACAAACTTGTGATGTAGCATCCTGGACGGTAGATGTAGGACCACCTGCTGAGAGTGAGGTCCGCAATTGCATTTCGGTTCTCAAACTTAATAGTCCTGCTGGTCCAGTTGATTACGTACCGTGGCACTTTTCAAGGAAAGTGGGGAGGCGTTAGTAGAGGCCTTGACGCAATTGTTTCAGTTAATGCGGACGATAGAGATCACCACTCCATGCTGTGGTCACTCGATAACAGTTGTTGTATTCAGGAAATGTCTTTTGGGAAGACCATATGGTAATTAGCCTGATTTCAGATGTGAAATCCAATTTCACATTTAACGTTACTCTACTTACATGTTTACAGTAGTATGCTTTCATCTCCGAATTTAACGTGACTCATCTGTTTGCATTATTCTCTCTTACTCTTAGCCGTTTGATACGTCTGCATTCATTTCATTTCCACAAACTCTATATCGACCGTAAACAGTTGAACTATATCCGAATTTATCACGTATATTAGGATTCCTACCACAGTGTACCACACTTGTTTAAATGAGTAGCAGTAACGCACTATATATTTCACCGTTGGGATTAACTGAACGATTTACCACGCTTCCGCTGCACTGTTACATGCGTTTGTAAACCTGGTCGTAAGTTACTGTACATTTACATTGTTTATTATTGAGTTTGTAGAACCACGTTAGATAACAGTATATATATTTACGTATAGTCTTCTGCCGTCTACCCATTTTAAGATATATACATATATCCAGCCCAGACCGTGCATAAGACTACGCTACTAGAACGTATAATCCGAATCTTCTGGCTAGTTAACACCAGTCAATACTAGAGTTTTCGCAGCAGTTATATCTCGCCGACCTACTGCAGCTCGAGAGGTAAACATTAGAGAAGAACAGGCAAGGTCTCGTCCTGGACGACGATGTGTTGATCAAACTTTCACCGTTCGCCAAATTCTGGAGCAGCATAATGTGCACCGCCGGCCAACAGTTGCCATGTTTCTCAATTATAAAAGTGCATTCGATTCGATGGATCGATCTATACCTTTACAGTCGCTTAAACACCGTGGTGTACGGACGAAGTATGTGAACATACTATCCGATACTTTATCCCCATACATCAGCTCAGGTCAGAGTTTAAGATAAACTGTCTGACAGTTTAAGCACCAGGAGCGGCGTACGTCAGGGTTGTCCTCTTTCATCATCGTTGTTTAATTTTGTAATAGAGGAAGTAATGAGGGACTGTCTGCGACATTCACCAGATGCCGGCGTGGACTTCCTACTTGATGGAAGACCAAGTGTTGTTGACTATGCTGATGACAAGGCGTTACTGTTTGCCAGTTTCCGAAAAGCATGAAGAACGCTAGACGCTATTTCGCGTTCTGATACATACTTCGGAATGCAGGTTGTAGCCCCAAATTGCAATCTGATTTTGCATGACTGTTGTGATTACGTAGACTTATTGTCAGATAATGAAGTCACGAAAGTTGTTGACCAGTTCGTTTACTTGGGAAGCTGCGTTTGGAGGTGGTGGCGGAGAAGGCGTGGGGAATGAAATTGAAACGTGTATTTCTGGGGCTGAGGCGATGTTTGCCAAACTGGGGCACCTCTGGTGACAGAGAGATATCTCTTGGAGTCTTAAGGGTCGCGTATGTAGGATGACAGTGAGGACTGCACCATTTCGCGGATGCGAAATTTGACCACTCATGGGGACGTGAGCCGTTTTCAGGTTGTTGACTACCGATGTTTGCGTTCGATCGCTGGTATCGGGTGGCGCCAGCGAGTAAGCAACGAGGAGATTGGGAGGCGTGTATTTGGTAGTGGTTGTCAAATGAGTTCTTTTGTTTAGTTCATACATTTGTACAGACTTAGATGGCTAGGCTAGGTAGTAAGGATACTAACAAGTTGTTTGTCACATCAAGCACTGTTCGTCGACGCTGTGGCCGACCGGCGTAAGGTACGAGATGAACAAATGCAAGGCCTGGCGTGGAGAAATGAAACCGTTCACGAACGGGTTAGCCAGTACAGATCGGGTTCGCCACTCGGGCTGGGGACCTCGCGACTGATAGAGTCGGTCTCTGGGGACGTAAGGTAAGATGGCGGCTAGTCGGATTCAGTGGTGTGAACGTTGTCGTTTTTTGGCCAAGTTGTCTGTGAAATGGGTGTATTGGATCACAGATGGTAGTGAAAGCTGTCTTGCTGGTGACGCTTTGAATTCACTTGCAGCTCTATCGTTTGTCTACCAGGTTTAGGCATCTTTTTGTTGTATGTTTGAATATAGACGTAGCTTTTGCGTTTTAGTAATCAGTTTTTTTCCCATCCCTTTTTTTGTCTCTCTTCCTGCATATTTTGTTTTTTATTCACGGTTGTATGGCAGCTAAGAATCATCGAAAATCACTAAAGTATTGTTCTGTTTGATGATGATGTTATGTTTACCGCAGTATCTTTAAACTGGTTTTGTTTTCAAATGCACAATCTTCCTCCTCTCCGTTTGTTGTTGTTTCCTTAACTTTCTCTGTCTTCGATACAAAAACTGTCATCCGAAATTTTTCTCGCTACCTGTAGTCCAGTGCTTAGTAGATATAGTCCTTATCAGCTTAAGTTGATACTGGTACTGTGTTGAAGTTTTAGTGACCATATGTTTTCTTGTATTAAAAGCTGTCCTTGTTGATGAGCAATCTTCTATGGTTTATTCGAATGTTTGATGCATTGTGTAGGAAACTACCAATGTTCCGTTTTTCCTTCGAACCAGTGAATGTGCATGAACGTCACGTAGATGCTGGTTTTTGATGCAACATGTTTGTGTGTTTATCTCGGTGACCTTGTTGGGCTAAACTAGGTAATGTGATGATCTCATTGACAGAGTCCCTCACGCTGGGTTGATCAGCAAGTAGAAATCTGAAAAACTACAGTCACTTGGTTCAGTAAATTGATGGTTAGAATAAGGCAGCACGGAAGACCCCTTCTAATACATCTTCAACGGACATTATATCACGGAAGGCGATATAATGTCTTTCAAAGCGAAACGGATAGCTCTTTTGGTTTTTAACTCGTTGTGGCTTAATCAAGGAATTACTTAATAACGGAAAAGATTTAGTTAGTAATCTCAGCTGTTTTTCTTCCAGCTCCAACAAAACGTGCAGAAGTTAATCTTTGTAGACTGACTTCCGAACGTGGGCTGGTGCATCATGCATGTTTTCCTTTCAACCGTTGTCGTCATTCGTATGTTTTCAAATGTGTAGCAAATTATATGTTTGCGTCTTCGGTTGCTAATTTGTGTCAGAAGCTGGTGGAGTTTTCATTCGAATAGATGTCATATGGCCAGAGTCTGTTTCGTAACATCCGTATTCATCCCGTGTCGGTGCGTAGTAGTCCGGTCCGCCCAACATGTAGTGGGTAAATCAGACAGTGTGTTCGGTGGTACTCCGATCATACATCCCATGCCATGCATGTTCAAGGCCTGTTGGTAGGGTAGATAGTCAAAGTCAAATTCGTAACCGTTCATCTACCTGAATGTGAACGCATTTATAGTGTTTTGATTAAAGCTTGCATATTAGCATAAAAGTTCTTTTGATTTATCCCTCAATATGCCCAGTCCCCCACGTGGCCAAACAGAGGGAGCACGTTAGCGTCAAAATGGATTTGCAGGCATATAGACCGTAAAAACGGTGAACAGTGTACCTTGATGGGAAACATTCCAAGCTCACTGCTGCACTTACCGGTCACAACGTTTCTTGCCCCCTTGTTGATTGCTGTTACTTACCATACGTGTCAATTAACATCAAACACGGGAGGCTTCCGTACAATCCGACCTCGTGGTATCATCGTAAAGCACTTGTTTGTGACTACGTACTATGAAGTTGGCTGTTGATTGCACTGTGCTGTTGTTCTTTACCATCGAAACTTCTGCGTTCACCTCCTTCAAGGTGTTAGACATGATCATGCATTGAAGTAATCACCTTCTCTCCTTCTGAAGTCTTAAAAATCCACTGTCTTGTTTTCCCGACTTGCTAGTTCTGAACACCAATCAATATGTATCCCAGTATATCATACAGAACCGAACACTTTTATCAGTCTTGTAGACTTAGTAATACCGATATCTGCTTGTAACTCGTCAAACAAATCAACCATCAAGTTACTTGATGGGAGGATTATTCGCAACCTCTGTTATCGCACATCAATAATTCGTGTAGTTCATCTTCGTTTCCATTGTTTGTGTACCCTGTCATCCCAAACACACACGGTGAGTCGAGCAAATTATTAGATCATGCAGTGTGAACTTTCCAGTTTTCATCACTCGCGCATTCGTGCTAACTGTTACGTTCATCAACGATCAGTCTTCATTCTCTGATTTTTTTTCTCACACACCGTATGTTAAAAATAGTTCCGATTCCGTTCTGTCGAAGTCTGTACCGCCAGACTTACCGGGTGTCTCAACAGTCAATATCCCCGTGATTCTCTCTGCATCATCCCGCCCCCCTCTTGAGGAACAGCAAGAATCTTCACCGGCAGTTTCGGCTAGCTGTTCCGCTGACGATCAGGCGGTCTCCGTGCAGACTCTCCTCGTCTATCACACACTTCTGCTTTTGCGCAACTTACTTCGACACAGAGAGGTGAGTGCGAGTGAGCCGCATTATTTTATCGATCAACGCCACATCTTGATCGAACTCTTAAGATCACTGTTGCGAGTAGATTTCGGTTCTTCGGCTGGTCAGTTCTTTGCTGTGTATGAATTTTATTTACTGTTTTCTTTAATCATATTGCCAAAAAGCTCAGTGGACACAAAATCGTGTTCATCACTAAACCAGATCACACCGTTGATTGATACTTCACAAAATCTATGTCACAATGAACATCCATACTGTTAGTTGACTACAACCCGTAATCAGACGTGGACAAGCAAAACTGTGGTCAGGTGCTCGGGACATTGCAAACGAATATAGTTTTTTGATGTGTCTTCGCATCGGAACATCCAGTGCTGGGATACTTAAAGCACCATATGGACCATAAAACTTAAATCATACACCAAAAAACATCTACTGCTTTCGAAGTTTTTCAAGCGTATATCCGTTAAGGGTATGCCAGACTAGAACTGATCTAGAACGTGACCTTGGTAGCCAGCTTCGTCACCGTTGTGCAATATTGTACTGCATCGAGAATTTGATCGTGCTTATCTTCTGGAACGGGTAACCGACGACAAACTAGAATTAGGTCATTTTAAGTTTGTTCTATATTGATGCTGATGTTTTTTTTCTATGCATGTCATGATCTGCACATCTTCAAAGCGCTCATTTTACATCAATATGTTTGTTACACCTGTTGACCAATTCCAGGTGATAAGAGATCATGATTCTAATGGTATAGTCGCGTTATTACATGTAATACAGAAAAACAGGTTTTACTAACTACTCTTCAGGTAATGTGATCGATTCGTGTTTGAATGTTTTACCTGGGTTTACTTTTTGACTGTTTTCTTAGCTTCTACCTGAAACATTCTGTTAACGAACTTTGCAGTGAACCTCCAGAGAGCCTTATTTGCCTTATATTGTACTGGCTTCGATCAGCAGGAACGTTTTCTGTGCGGTGAATTTTTAGCTGTGTAAACAATAAGACCCCATATTGGAATCAAGCTGTACCGTAGATCTATTAGACATATTTATTTTATGGGCATTCTCAAATTCACATTCCCAACCGGTCATTTGTTTTCCATATCTGCGTGTGCTCCGATAAATAATGGCTGAGAGTCTGTCATGATTATATTCTCGTATTTGTTTTATAACTTGAGATCAACTTAATGTCTTTGCATCACATTTTTCACAGGCGAACTCTGGAAAGGGTTTTTTTAGGTCATTGCTGGCTCTAGAAGTTCGTTATTCATGACCGTTAGATATTCACTACTGCTACTACTCCGTCCCCTACTGACATCTTTGTTGATATACATATATCCGTGTCATTGCTTATACGCACTTCGTTATATCGTTTACGTAGAGTTTATTCGCTCGCAAATGAACTCAGCAATCGTGAAAAGTGTTTAACAGCAAACTATTTCATGATCTATATAGGCATTTAGACTCTATCTCAACAGCTGTTGGCTTCTGTATAAAGTGAACATCATTCTCCGCTACTCTCAGCTGTCTCATTCCCATAGATCTTCCAGTCAACCCCCTTCGAAAAGAAGTTCTATGCTCGAGTTTCGATCTAATTATAATTCATCAGTAACGCATATGCTTCCCACGGTCGGGACTAGAACCACGACCATGCTTTCATGAGGCAACCGTGTTCACCACTGCACCGCCACTGACCTCGCATTAAGCACGATCGAATTATCCTATACAAACTTTCAGCCACATCCGTTTGTGAGTATCGTTCAGATTGCCCGATTGCTTCGAGAGAAGACAGTCACTCCAACCGATAACCTCACGACTAGGACTTCTGTCTAAGTTGAAATCACAGGAGTCGTTGAATTATGCGACGTTTCCATTACTGTTAAATACTAAGGGATTCCAGCTTCTGTTTTGGCCACAGTCGGAGTTGTTGAATTTGGCCGGTAATGGAACTCAACCTTATAGATAAATACCTGGTTTGAAGAATGCAAACTTTACCACTTGTGCTGATGTAATATTCCCTTTGCTCTTATGAGTTGCGTAACGAAACAGCTGGGCAGTTGAACACTTACACACAAAAATCTTGCAGTTTTTCTAGTCAGCAAATTACCACTCCGTTTTAGAGGTTTGTTTAGCACGTATTAATACCCAGAAACGACACATGTACAAGATTGTTTCAAAGATTTGGTTTCTCCCTTGATGGAAACTACACCAAAACCGTAGATGACTATTCCTCAACTTGGCTAGAATTTTGTTTGAAACCGTAAAGACTGTTTGGTTGAACATACCACTCAGATCTAACAGTCGTCTGGTCAGTGAATGAGCTAGTGACATTCCCCGTAGTATATGTTTACGTTAAACTTCAAACCGTCCTTGGTGTGAGGTGATTTATGAAATGATTTGCACATTCTGAGTTTTATCCTGCAGACACTGAGTTCTCTATCGCTTGTACTAATCCTCAGTAAGTACTAAGAACCTAAATCATTCTGCGCGCTTATTATCAGTAGTTATTCATATCTCCAAAAAGTACCCTACAGTTTGTGTGGCAATCACGGAAGTGTCACTTTTGTCTTTTTCACTTCCGGTTTGATGTTAGTTTGGCTTGCCAAGCTCAAAGAAAGATGGATTCCTGAAAAATTGGCGAAAGTTTTGCCACATTTTTAGCACTTTAACTGTGCCACAATTCTTGGAACTATGTCATCCAATCAATCGTACATTATGACAGTATGAGATGTGATTGCTATTTTGACTTAGCTCTTTTAAGCATTCGTTGGACTGTTTCTAATTCTGGAGCTAATATAGAACACTGTCTTAATTCATCCCGTACTTCATGTAACACTCAACACTAATACGCGATCATCCTAATACTACTCAAGTACATTACGAACAGCATCATGAACGGTTTGGTCCAGTGATCCAGTCGTTTATGACTGATGGTTGGTTGATTGAAATGAGCCACAGACATTATTTCTACATTCGAGTAAATCAGTTAGTCTGTTTGGTTATTTTGTGTATGTATTTCACTTTCGAATTAGCTTATCGTTACTTTCGACCACTTGCTTGGATAGTATCATCTTATCAACCTGAGAAATGTGACAGTACGCGCTACTCCCGTTAGCTTTTAGTGTCGATGCTATTAAGTAATTGTCTCATTGTCTGTGAATGCTTGCTTGTAAATACGGTGTACCGTGTGTTTCCTTTTGCCCTCGGATCCTCGATGGAGGCTCCAATAGATTTTCAGTCTTCGGCAGTCGTCACAGCAGACTGATTACACTGACAGTGTTTAGTTCGAAAATCTCGTATGTGATTGGTCAACTAGTTAAAACGTGTGGTTCACAGTGATGAGTCCATATTCTGTTTGTGCTGCCGAAACGTCAGGTATTATTTACTGGGATTGTCTCTGGTCGGATGTAAAACCACATGACAGCCGTACATCGACGTAGTTACTGATCAAGACAATCTTGTGATCACCCGGCTTGCTGGCTAGAAACACCCCTTAACGCAGTTGCAGGCAGATAACAATGGGCTGCCTGCTTACCGGTGTTTTCCTGCTATTCTACTCGAATTTTACTATTTTCAAATTGGGTTCAAGGTTTGAGCCTGTGTGTGCACTTATGGATGTATAATCATCCCGGCAGTGGTGATTACGAATCTCCTGCCCAGCTATCTCCAGACTGATCGACCCATGTTGCCGGAACGTGTTCGACGTCACGTACGCTTCCATTCACACGGGTTTTAATGCTTACGACGCTCGTGTTGCTAACTGGCACTTGAATTTGTGTGCGTTCGACCAGTATTGCCATGCTGATTATCTGTTGGAATTTCAATCCAATTTGTAACCGAAAAAATTGGCGCATAACATGAGCCTCCTAAAGTTTGATTCGATTAATCATTCGGTTTTATTCCTCCTTTACACTGTCACCGTAGATATTCATTTCCGTCACTGTTATTGGAGCCGATTTGTATATTGCAGTATTATCACACAACTCACTTGTCATGTTACTTCCTACAGGTCATCGACTTGATTGTCAAGGCGCATTGGTGGCACATCGCTCGATTGCTTATATCTGTACTTGAAGGTAATTACCCGCAGCCGGTCAAAGAACAGGTGAGCGAGGTTTATTTCCAGCTCAAGATTTGTCAATTCGAGATGTTTCGTTTTGTGTTTGCTCTATATACCATTTCCTTCTACGTCACCAATTCTTTCGAGATTGCCTCGTTAGCTGACTTCGTTTATTCACTGTTCGTTTTTATTGTGATTGACTGGGTTTGTAGTAATACTTGGTACATTGGTTGTGTATCTCCTATATAGCCCTTTAGTACCCTGCCACTGTTGCCTATCGTCATTAAAAACTGAGTATTTTATCTGTATGCTTTAAGACTTACATGTGAACCAAACCTAGTGAACTTGTTCGGGACAAAAAATTAACACTCTAGAACTCAGTGTTATACTTGTCTACATCGGATCCACAATTCGCCAATGCAGAATCTAAGCATAACCAGTGGATTCCTAAGTGCACCCTTCCGCTTATTTTTTCGTGCTGTTCGTTTCTTTCACTTCAGGGTATTTTGGTCCTCGCACACATCGCCAACGGCCAAACTGCCCTGGAATTACTTCATCGGAATGAGGATTTGATTGAAAAGCTGAAACTTTTCATGGTAATTTGCTGCTGTTCTCAGTGATCGTTCTACTACTGTGCAGAGAAGTCATCTATTGTTTGACGTATTGGTTGTACATTACGCGTCGTGTTCACGCTGTACGTACAGCATGAAAAACTTAGCTAAGACATTCATGGTTTTTATGTCAATATTTTGTTTCGACCAAACTCCTTTATGTTTTGTTTCCCTTCCGTTGGTCGTGTCACGTAGCTAGTGCCCCTCCGTCTGATATCACTAAACTCGTCTCGTTGCAATTTTGTTTGTTCCGTTTTGCAGTCTTATCTCCAACAGTGTCTACTTTGGTGATCAACTACACAATTGTTGAATCTACCTCCTTGTTGCCCCCCAATTACCCCTGTTTCAATTTAAGCAACTTCGCAGGATTCAGATTTCACATGACTTGCTTTTCCTCCTGTCTATGATCTGTTCACTTGTTCTTCGTGTAATCCCCATTTTTCTATGACCGGTGGGTTTTATGTACATTGTGAAACCATTGCAAATTCTGAAGCATACACTCCAATCTAAGGCACTTTACATAGCACGCCGTCAACAAGCTGCAAAATGTAATGGTACTGTCATTTTTATCTGAACGATGATGTAGCTCATCAGGAAGGCCTTTGACCAGTCTTTTACACAGACTGTATTGATGTCTCAGTTTGGATTAGAATCTTCCTGGTAGTGTCTACCTACAGTCGACGTCATATCGTACCATTTTCGAATTCAAACGAACATCGCTTTTTCTTCACGTGTAATTCATTGTTTGTCTTAATTTTGAGTTTATCAGAGACAATCGTTATGGAAACGTTATTCTTCTTGTTAATTGAATAATATTTTGACCTTTGTCTTTTTCTCTCCCAGCGTTCATCCAACAGTTACACAAAGGCCGCTGCCCTAACAGCTACCTACAACCTCCTTGGGCTAGGGCGTGAGAATTCAGGTGAGTCTTCTCGTCATTCAACCCTGAAGCACTCACAATTGTATGGAATGTTTATCCACAGTCCGTCGACTGTTGATAATTCGTGGTAACTGGTATTATAACTTTTGGCTTACGGGGAGTTGATCAATTTAACTGTACGCCCCATCGTATTGTTTGCATTAACTGCATATTCATTTCGTAACATTCACACATTCTGTGTCATGCTACTGTTCTAATTCGCTGACTTCTCGTTTAATTCCCAGATTCTCGCACACTTTTGCAAAGTCTTCGGAATCAACATGAACCTTTTTTTCTACCCTATCGCCAACGTCTACACCATCGGCATCATCGCCACAACGAGCGCCGTAAACATAATCCTGAATCGCTTGTTACTGTGTCTGCAATCACTTCACCACAGCTGGAGACATCAACACGTGACGTTGTGACCTGCATGGCTCAGAACGCACTGGAAGAAGCCGAAGAAGAATTGGAAGAGGAACAGGATATTGTTTTTGATCATGCAAATGTTGCTGGACCCTCTTCATCAGTTTTGTGCCCCACATCTGAAGGATCGTCTTTGACAGAGACTACCTTTTGTACGGAACCCTCTGCAGTGTCGTTCCCAGTGTCAGAACGCCGGCATCATCGTGTCTATCGTGGTTGGCAACCTGTATTAGGAAGCTCAAGCGTCACGGAGATTGTGGAATCCACCCATCCCACACCTGCTGATCCTTCGCCAGAGGGCACGTCGCCTGTTGCCAGAGTTGGCCATTCTAGGTCTTCTTCTGCCAGTTCAACCTCGGCCAGTACTTCGTCTACTTCTTGTGCCGAAGATACAACCTTGGACACAGCAGTACAGTTAAGTGAATTGGACCGAATCACCGCTCAGAATTTGTGTGGTGGATCATCTAGCGCCAGTGAGGCGGATCTTATCGCGAACAACCCCGTCGCACATGAATTTGAACAAACTTCTCGCACCTGCAGCGGTCGCGCGCCTCTAGCTGATCAGGAGGGAATCGATGAAACTGATTTACAGTCTGCTCAGGAAACCACAGCTGTTTCAGGTGCTGTTGCGCCTACGGACGTTGAGGTCTTGATACCTAACTCTGAACCCACTGTGACAGTCAGTAGTGTGCCCTCAACATCAACCGCAGATAACCGCCCTTCTTCTGGTAAGGGCACTTCGGCGCATACCAGGTGTTCTCGCAAAGATTGGGAAGTAGGCTTCCGTCAGGTTCTGTTGCCTTTCTTACAAGAATTACAGTCGGATCAAATACTCCGCAGCACTTGGGATTGGTTGATGTTGCGAGCCAGTACAAGAGGTAGACCTATCCAACTGCATCAGTTATTTGCGGCCTGGCAGCGTCTTTATAACACGATACCCCGATTTAGCCTTCCACAGTTGCCTATGGAGCCGTTGAATCTGGATGCTTCATTGTTTACCAGTTGTACCAATGTGGATAGCTTTTTGAAAAAATTAAAAGATACTCTTTCGATTTCTTCCACCTGTCGGTCTCAAATCCCAAGACCGCGAGAGAGCCGTCATTACCCTCGACGTCGTCATCACCATCACTGCCATCGGCACCAGCTTCGTATGCAGTCCAGTCATGTGATGGATCCTCAATCGGAGCAAGCACCTACAGTCACTGCAGATGTTTCCAATCCGACACCCATCGTACCAAATACTACCGTTGAAGACGACACTGATAGAATTGTGGGAAATCCACCTGCTGAGCATCCTTCATCGGAACGCGGTGACCAAACTTCCTAACTACGTCTCTTTATCCTGGTTATTCGCCTCTGTGACTAACACTCAACCGATCGCTCTGAACCATTTTTTTAGATAAATGTCTGTGTTATTTCCCCAGGTGCGACTTCGAACTGTCCTCGTTTCAGGAAACCAACTGGTTAGTTATTCCAAACGCATCTAGATCCATTTACTTAGCTGTTGCTTTGTCTTTCGGTCGCACTGTCTGCTATCAGCTTTTCCTTCTTATCTCGTTCACACATCATGTGGTTGCGTTGATTTATTCATTCGCCCCCGCACACATACGGTTTACCAAAACTTTCCACTTTTTCTAACCCTTGCTGATGGTCTGTAGTTGATAACTATACAGCAATACCCTGATGTCCAGATTAACTCGTTCTTCTGCCTGCATTTCTGGGTTATTGCATTGGTGTGTACATACCACTCACCGTGAATTGCATTTTGCCACAATCTTTGCTAACCGCTCCACCTACAAAGCACGTACTCTTTAACTGGAAATTCTCTACTAGTCTGTACTGTGTTATCGACTTGCAAGAAAAACGGAAACAGTGCTTATTGTTGAACTTCAAGTCAAGTTCAATCACTAGTTCAGATGCACCCCAACATATTTGCTTGTTTATTCAGCTCCTATTCTTCGAGAACAGTTTAGTTCAGAGCTGATGTTATTGATTCCACAGGCCGATAATAGGAATCGTGAGATACATAACTGCATCTAGCTGGCATAATGTCACTTCACATCAATCCGCAATTGTAAGTTACTGAAGCTCCATCGGATTGTCTAGTCGTTTTTACGACCGTACACTCTAAAGTGATGTCCATTGTTTGTGTTCCCACAGGTGTTAGCTCGATTTATCACCCGAATACAGAAAACGTTCCGCAATAAGTACTTCCATGCATTAGTGATGTCGTTGGAACTCAGCCATTGGTTAGCTTGAACATGTGATCTTGACATTCATAGGTGTTTCGCTCTGTCTGTTTGAATTAAGCTGTCCTAACACAAAAGGGTGTTGAACATTCAGTTTCTGTTGTATATTTGAAGAACACTAGATATGGTCGATTCAGGTTGTGGTGGGATTTTAGTCGGCGGCTTCGAGGCTGTGTTTTAGTGTTAGGTGATTTTGTTGAAACTTGTTTGAGAGGGTCATACGCGCATTTTTTAAACCTGTTTAACCTCGTTGTACTGCTTGGAATGTTCAGGTTCGTTTGGATTCACCGGTACGTCTTTTGCATGCAATGTAGCGAGGACCATCCAAGCACGTCGATCATCAGTGAAAATCTCGCGCAACGTCTCCGTAGATAGACTTCACTTCGAGTGTAACTTTTCTGTCAGCTGCTTAGAAACATCTTCACAGGAGGTCCGTCGTCATCATTCTTCGGATTGGTGATATTTTGTTAATCGCTAAAAATATATTATTGGTTTCCTAATTGTAGGCATCTCCGATATCTTGGCACATTCCCCACGATTAAGTTTTGGGCATATACCTGTAGCTAGCGAGTTCTTATTGAGTCACCCGATCATGAATTTTTTTAATCCGGTTCGCATGCGTTAGCAATCCTCGTGGTACATAATGTGAGGGTTCATCTACATTCGCATTAAACGTTCTATTGTCTCTGTACACTGCTGATAAGCAGCTTTATGTGTAGTCGTTTAACTTCTGGAAAACGAGTTGGTTGATATTAGATTGATCAGTATCAAGGACATTGACTACATAATCCTTGAAGAGACCATACGTATATTAGACGTTAACTGTATTCCGTTAGCAAAAATTTGTTTGCCTTTTCACTGCAGTCTTGAACTATTCTGCGGAAGATGCCCCCAACGGTTAATGGAGAGAAAGACGTTGGTAACGCGAGTTCATTGTTATTTCTGGTTGAGATTACCATAACGTAATGTGACTTTCTGATTGCGTGATAACCGCGAAACCGTCAAAAGTGCATCAAGATGTTTGAAACGACGTTTTGCTCTGAGTCAAGTGTTGCTCTTAAGGTACCAAAACAGTATCGTTCACCATTTGTCGAACGGTCATATTGTTCAGGTGGATGGCGAACAAGTGAACATCTAATGCAGACCGTTTTGATGCTTGAGCCATCATCTAAAATTGTAAACCCGTGGAAGTCAGATAAATTGTTTTTCTTTCATTCTATGGCCAAATTCAAAAGGACTTTGCTTAATTGTCTGTTAATACAGAAATCATATCCTCCGTTAGAAGTGCTAATGAGATTCTGTAGAAACCACATTATGTTAGAAATGGATATGGAGGAAATCGTCAGTTACCGAAGTCAAGCTACTTTTTATCCACACGATAGACTACAAATAGTTGCGTCACAATTTCAATAAGGCAGCTGATCCCATTGCGGACAAGATGGTTATGGAAACGAGTTTGTTATTAATAAGGTGCTAAAGTACAATTACATGGTAGAGCACGAATGGAAAGAAAGGAACACAGAACCTCAATACTGAATCCACCACGAATTACGTGAACGCGATCAGGTATAAGAAATCACGTGACAACAATACAGTGAAACCAGGTTTTTGGATAAGCGCAAGTTTGTCTCTAGGATGTAAAGACAGACTAACTGCACGGAAACAAAAGATCGGTGAGTGAACGGCAGTATGCGTTCACAAAGTAATGAAATCGTGCTAGGAACATTCCTCGCATGCATTTCGAATGATCGAGTCAGTCTTTGGTAAGGAGGCTTAAATTTATCTCAACGAGGATTGGGAATGTAATAGAAAGTAGAATTACTGTTCAACAAACAGGTAAAAGTGAAGATCATGGTTATAAACTGTTTACCATAAACTTAGCAGTGGTCACACATTCAATTTCGGTTATTGATACACTGGGCTGGAGGTGCGAGGTATGAGATTGCAGTCAGTTTGATTGTTATAATCTCTACCGGGTTTCCGCTGATCCGGAAGACAACCGCAAGCAAAGAATTTACGTCGATCTGGATGACTACATCAGGTATGAAGAACAGAGCAAAGAGACGAGCCTAATGAGAAGTTTAATGGGTCGGAATTTACCAAAGCTTACAAAAGATCCCTAAAAATGCACTTAGCAAACTCAGACAATAAATCGAACCGTCGATCAATAATCCTGTAAAGAAAGTAGTGGCTGTTTCTTCGGAGGGTATATAGTAAACCAAATGAGCTCCATGTTTGTGGTCTAAACAAACCGAAGCCAACAGGTTTGTTTATTTCAGTATCCAGTCGGCACTTGTTGATATAAAAGATCACTGTTAGAAGCAAAATGGAGTAACTTTCCTGGAAAGTATAGTAAGTGACACAACAAGGTGAAATAAACAGTCATATAAGGCTTAAACAAAGTCGAACGTAACAATCCTCGGCAATCTTGAACATTGGAACAACTTCAGCTTAAACAGGCTGTCGACGAAGATGATATGTGTGGCGTGGAAATTCCGCATATGATCATTTATACTGTACCACCCATCTTGGTACCAGCCAATTTATTTTTACATTTAAATGTAACAGTGCAACAATTATTACACGCAAGAAACTTGGGCTGGTATGACCTCACTATCAGGGAGGCCGTAGAGTTGGGTGGACCAGATGATAAAATGTATATGCAGACAATTATCCGTTTCGCAGCAATTTGGCTTAAGTGTGTAGTGAACGACGATCGTGTGGCTTCTCTACGGATCCCGCCCGCAACCGTGTTTTCCCATTTGTCTGTTCTGTACGCATGATTCTGTATACTTTCGTCACAGGAGGCCTGATACGAGCTCAGTGTCACTTTCTTCAGTCGTGCAACTAATGGAACGCAGCGAATACTTAACATTTTCCTAACGTCTTACCTGTCCTTCCATTCTACAAGATCGTTCAACCCGGACCTTTTTGATCGTTATTTAACGCACTCGAAGGTTCCGAGAACGTCTCGCTGGGTGCGCTATTGAGTGCCGCCGAGTGGGCTGTGGCCCATCTCGTGCTTCTCTTATTTCTTTTTGTTGCTGCCGTTGGTCCCAAACTAGGATAACACTAACCACTTATCGTATTTCCAAACATTGCTGGAAATATACGGTTTGTTTCCAAACCCCGCTGTGTTCTTTAGTCCGATGTCTGCTGGTATTACGTTTCGATTGCTCTTCAGGAAAGGTGTCTTTAGTTGTTAGCAGACGACGGTCCAGCCCATGCCCACTTGTCCAATACAAATTGGTGAGCCCGAATACTAATCATTTTTCTTTCAGCACTTTCGTTTCGGTTTACTACAAATCGGTGAACCCCAGTAATAATTGTCTCCAGCGATTTCCCTTCGTTCACCATCAGAAATTGGTAAACCTTATTAATGAGCATCTCTTCTCTGAACGTTTCAATCCTGTTTCATCATTACAAGTTGGTGAGCCCGCTCCCAACGCTTCATTCGGCGAGTCTTTTGCCGTAGTTCTGAACACGAATTGGTGAGTCCGTTCCCTTTTATCGCGTCTCTCATACTACACGAAGCGTATTAATTCGACGACCCTGATTCAGGTGCGTTCATCATACATTTCTAGTGACGTTACTGATCTGATTATGCGCGTTATTTATTATCAATATCCCTAGGTTTATCCGCGTTCACGTTTTTGTCGTCTTGTCCGTTTTTTTTTACGTGGCAGCAAGTTATAAACGGGGTTACTGGTAATACTATAGTATTCAGTTTTCACTGTCACTATATCATTCCATCGCCTCATAATCATCGTTCATCCGGTTGCCTTGTTTGCCAACCACGCGTCTAGCGATGAGTATGCGTTTAACTTGCGACTATGACCATGCACAACTTCGGCGCCATCAGACAATTAAACTTTTACGTCTAAACATTTTCGTAGGTTTTCGATAGTTTTCACCTGCATTAGTTTTACTCGCCATCTGTATCGTTGCATAGCTGCAAAGTTTCATCCCGTTCGAGATCGCTTATGTACACGCCGTCACGAATACTCAGTCATACAGCTATCTAGCGTCTCTGCAGAAAACTTTACCGTTCTAATTCGTGTTGGTCTCCTCGCATACTCACCTAACCGTCTGCTAGCCTAACCTACTCCAGCACGGTGCTCAGTGGCCAACGCGACCCTACTGACCTATTCTGACCATGAATCCTCTCGCCACATTGCGCTCAACTCACTGACTCAATATCTGACCTAGTTTAATACTCACGGGCCAACAACTCTGGCAGCTCTGGTTTTACTGGCCATCTTTCGAGCATCTTTCCGAAAGTGTAGCTCTTACAATCGTGAGCAGCACGGCACACACCTCGAATTAAACGTCCCGTGGGCCCAAACCACTAACACTGGCCCCAGCATCAGTAGTCGGTAGGTTATTCTCACAAGAGATCAGATATCTCAACACATATGAGGTGTCTGGCACGGATAATTCGCTGGACGTGCCAAAGTGTTGCTCATCCAATTTCTACCACGCACTCAACGGCCGTGATTTCATTGTTCTCACAAATCACAAACCTCTCGTGCACGCCTTGCGGAATTACTCCGATAGACATTCACCTCGAGAAACTTGACAGCTGGTCTACATAGCCCAGTTTTCTACGGACATCCGCCATGTCTCCGGAGCCGCAAACGTCGCCGCGGATACCCTATCACGATTGCAAAGCCTGTCTACAACTACCAACTTGATCTCACTCACAACATGGTTACATAACAGCAGTCCAATCGCACGTTTATGGATTATCTAAAACGCACGAAATTACGCATTGTCATAGTACTATTGACATCTTCACCTGGTACCACTATATATGACAATACGCCGGGCTGCCGCAGGCCGATCGTGCCACATTCGTTATGAGGAGCAGTTTTCGATGCGCTGCACAACCTGTCACACCCAGCAATACGTACACCACTAAGACTGATTGCGGATCGATTCGTTTGACCTAACATGAATCGGGAGGTACAGTATTGGGCCCGCTGCTGCCTTGCATGTCAGCACTCCGTAGTCAACCGACACACGAACAGCCCGCTGGAAGCTTTTCCAACTCCCAACGATCGTTTCAAACATGTCCACCTGGACCTCGTCGGGCTACTTTCACCTTCGCGAGGCTACACCCACCCACTCACCTTTGTCGACTGGTCCAGTCGCTGGCCAGAAGCCATATCGCTGTCAAGCCCACCAACAGTGTCTGTCGCTGGCGCTTTTGTCGAGCACAGGATCGCACGTTTTGATTTCCCATCGACCATTACAACTGATCGCGGTACGCAATTTGAATCATCCTTATTTTCACAACTGACCAAGCTGTCAGGCGTGCATCGAGCACGCACCACAGCATATCACCCACAAGCGAATGGACTCGTACAGCGTCTCCATCGTCAGCTCAAAGCTTAATTACGTGCTCACGAGCGGATGGATTGGACAGAAGCATTATCCCTAGTTCTACTTGGTATTCGCAATTGTGTCAAGGATGACAGTACGACCCCAACGTCACTCGTCCTTTAAGCCTTCCAGCTGATTTCTTCTAACCGTCAAACAAAGCTGTTGCCGACACTCGAGACTACGCCAACTGACCGGCTAACTACATGCGGTCACTACAAGCGAGTGCTTCGCACATTCAACAACCCTCGTCTTACGTTCCTACAGAACTCAGCACTTGTGAGTCCGTGTTTTTCTAACAGGGTCTGTCATGAAACCGCTGCAGCAACCGTATAAAGGGCCTTTTTGAATCATTGAACAGTCTGCAAAAGCTAACGTGATCGATCGTTTTGGTGAACACCTCATGGTCTCGATTGACCGTCTTAAACCTGTCTTCGCCGACTCATCCCGCAGTTTGACAACACAAGCATCATCCGAGCCGTCTCCATCTACTTCAAACTCCAATTTAGCCTCAGCGTTGCCATCCACATCTACTCCCAACGGGATCCCTCCTCAACTTACAACCCGTTCAAGGAGCCGCGTTCATTTTCCCACACGCTATCTCGGGTAGTTTACTTTTTATATCACGTATTTATTGTACAGTTGATGATTCATTGTGTGTGGTTCATGCCTTTGTCGAACAGCAACTAACTGTTTTTCGTAGGTACAATACCCTTGTTCGTTTTGCACAGAAGATACCTGTACATATCTGTAAATATCCTCAGGCGCTGCAGGACACGCATTACGGTGGGTATCTGCATTTTTCTCTAACGTTCAGGTGCTTTATTTTCCCTTATTTCTAGGTCAGACACTAGGCATGGCAACAGTCGTTGGGCCGCAGGAGATAACGTCGGAGCACTGTGCATGCGCAGTGAGGAAATCACACCCCCTGCCACGTTCTCAGGAGGTGTTTCCAGGTTGGGTGGCTCGCACGCGGTTGGCCAGCAAGACAGCAGTTGTTGCCCGGGATTAAAATTCATAGGTAGAGGGCCTCCTATATTAGTAACCCTTGTAGGGGGGCTGATGTAGTTAAATCATCTTCGACGTCCCCAACATCCTAAAGTCCCTGCGACGTTAGAGTTGCCTTGCCAGTACCACCACGCTGGTTCACATTGCCTTGTGAATGTAAGTTTTCTACAAACCACTAACATCAAGGTTAGTGTGTTGACGTAGGTATCACGGTTTTACTCGTAGCTGTATAATGGATCCGCGCCATCTCTACTACTGCAGGCTCCATTCACTAGGATAACAATGTTTTAGCTAATGCCGTTGGGAACGCCGCTCAACCAGTATGACGCTTGTTTGAATTCTGAAGGCCGATTGTAACTTCCGTCGACATTCATCTTCCCTGGCGGCTGCCCTGCGGTTGTCCTGAAAGTTCTCTCGCGTCCAGCTCCCTAGCGGTCTCACTCGTTGCGTTGAAGTCCGCTTGCTTATGGTGAGTGAATAGATAGATGAAATATGTTTGCAGGTCCACCGTCTTCCTACTGTGACTTCTGGTCCGTGTTAATATAAGGCTGAGGAAAATTTAGGCGTACGAACCTCGGGACTGGCATCACAATAGGGGTCGTTCCGAAAGGAACACGGTAGTTTCGGCGCAGGTTTTGGGCAATTTTTATGTCGATATTTCAGGCAAAGTACCCACAGTACATCAAGTGTAAATAAACAGCGTTAATGAAAAAAGTCGAAATACATCGAATTAGTGCCAGAAGTACTGGTTTGGTGACGAAGACATCTCCCACCATTCTCAAGAAAACAGCCCATCATTGGCGTTAGCTCTGTTTTTCGTGTCTTATAAATGCACTCATTGCAATTTCCGGTATGAAGTACGTCATCCAATGGCCTAAAAGTGATTCATTTTGCGGCGTTTTGTAGATGTCGTCGAAGTGGAAATATACGACCATACAATGTTGGCATTGCATTTCAACAAGAACACTAACACATTTGATAGTAAAACATGTATAACAACAATTCCAGCTTCCCTGTCTATACGATATTCATAGTATTCCTCCTTGTCCGCAAGGTTTCAGGTAGATACTGGTTGGTGAAACGTTGCTCTTAGAAATGGTTGAAAATAACGCTATCACATGGTTGTTTTCATCTTCGGTGTGCATGGTACGGCGTAAGAAAAGGATATTGTCTCTTACTATATCACCGTGAATTTTCGAAAGTAAATTTTGTTCACTCGAATGCATTGCATACAACTGGTTTGAGGTCGCGCGGCGTTCATACGAAACAGTATGCGGGAACAGGTGACTTCAAGCTGCCTGCCGATTACTGGGCGGTATACCTCTCAGCCAATGACAACACGATGTTCAGAACGCCAAGTAGCTATCGCGGCGCAAAGAAATATTCCAGTCAATATGACAACCAATGGAATAAAAATGATGATTAACATATACCCTAGACGCTTCAAACACAAATTTCCAACCACTTCCCGCATGTGTTCCTTCTTCAACTTGTTCGTGGCGGAGGTCATTCGGAGGAAGCAGAAACTAGCGTGAACGCATACCGTGCACATAGATGTTGGCCATAGCTTAAATCAACTGGACGAGCAGCTACTGGTGTAGTGAGGATCAGCGATCGTAATATACTACTCATACCACTGCTATGCAGTAGTAGGACCGGAGCATATATTTTGACATCAGACAAGCCGCAGGAAAGATGTAGGAAGAACCACTGGGTTGCAGCACCAACTAAAATGGCCCCTGTTGCCTAAAACGACTGAGCATTGGCGTATGCGGCAACCAAGACAGTCTACGGCCGAATATTGCGTGCAAACGAGTGGTTGTGTTTCTGGTCTTGTTTAAACGCATAACCCATGTGTTGCTTTGTTAAATAAACAGTCCTTGTGTCATCCACGTTCTCGGATCACGATACCAGTGTGAATGCATACTCAAAAGTTATCCACAGCATAAATGATCTAAGTTGAATCATCTACTAGTGTGACCGCATACTGCATTCTGAGGCGCTGTTCAAAGCTGTAGTGATTCAAGCTGAAGCAGCTGTTGATGTGAATACATACTGCATACCCAGACGTCTTCCATAGCTTTAGTATATTCACATAAGCATCTGTTCAAACCTGATTCGTTACAGCCATTCACAACGTCTGAGAATGCAGTATGTACACACACTAGTAGATGCCTATACTTGACTCGCTACAGCTGTGAACAATGTCTTGATATGCAGTACGCGTTCACACTAGCAGCTGCTCTACCCGATTGACTTGGGCTATGAAAAACATCCCATAATGCAGTATGCATTCGCATTGGTAGATGCTTCGCCCTGAGTCACTTAAGCTATGAATAATGCTTAAGAATGTAGTATACGTCCTCGCTAGTGGCTGTCCCCGCAAGCAAACCGGAACATTCAGCCTTTCCCTGAATGCTCTTTGGGTGTTCCAGTGGAAGCACTAACCAAAACCCAGTAATTAGTGTTCGATGATATCCATTGCAGTGATGTTGGTTTTAGTAAATTTGTTTACCATTAGCTGATTAATCATAACGCTTCTTTGTACAGACAAATTTTGTTTATACGCATTAACACACATCATTATACAGCGCACTAATGAAGCAACCCGCCTACCTTTGATTTCGTTGTGCACCGCGGTGGTTAGTACTCATGCCTGCCGGTTGGTTGCGTCAAGTGAACAAGTGCTACGTATAATCTATTCGAAAGTAGTCTTCAGGATTGTGTTGAAGGAGCCGCTGTTTTACATCGTTTGCCTGCTGAGATATTCCACATCTAACTCGTGTTAAAAACTCGGTTTTTACAGGAAGTGGAATTCACGCAAGCTGAGTGGAATTTTCGGCATCGTTGTAGATACATTCGTGAATGTATACTTCATTTATTGAAACGACTATAAGTTCTCAACCAGGTTGTCCAAATAATTTACTATTGTATCTTGCTTACTAGCTGAGATATTCCACATTGAGGTCAAAGATCGACAGCAACAAGCAACATCTACTCAGACTCCAGATCAAACACTCAAGGACGGCAGGGAATGGCCAATATTGGCCATATGGAACCTCAGATCAAAGTTCAGCTGCAACAAGAATCAACCAGTGATAGGTCAGGTCGGAGGTCGCGAACAACAGAAAGCGACCAGCCAGAATTCTGGTTAGAAGGTCAACTCACTCTGATATACGCCGGCATCCATTGAATTTCACTAAACTCCACGCTCAGAAACCATACCCTTAAACACTTACGCAATGATGATGTCATCCCATTTGGTGATGAACCACTTGTGACCTAAATGCTAAGCTCGGCGAACATACCAGTGGAAAAAGGATCGTGATTCTTCGAAAAATGGAGGAAGGTTGTTTGGGACAAACGAACAAAACGTTCGAACGCTTCCAGTCTCTCGAGAGGAATCGGCAGACCGGATTCAGGCCCGTAAATCGGACGTCAGTAGTTTCGGTATTGTTCGCAACTGTTATAAGTTGAGAAAATCTGAACCATACCATACCATCCTTAATCCAAAGGAGTGGCAGAAATAGACGATCGTACATTCAACGAATGGTTGGTGGTAAATGGAAGAAGTTTGGCGGAAACGTTACCACCAGTTCTATTGGCCAGCGGCAAAGGAGTGTATCTGCTTCTTTGTTGTGCGGTAGGTGGTACCTTCTACGTTGGTTTTCTGGATAAACAATCCTTCACTATCCGCGTACTTTAGTCACAACTATAGCCGTAGATATGCATCTCACGCGGTTCGCCTATCACTGCTGCGAGGCTGGTTGATAAACCTTGGTGGTCGGACGAGCTTTTACTCTTCTTAGCCCCATCAGAGTGGAAGAGTCGCAATCTTGAAGAACAAATTCAATCCGCAACATGCCTGACGTCGGTAAACCCGTAGGTCTGGAGGAAGTCGTCGATATCAAAACTCGCCGACTTCTGAAACGAAGCTAATGAGCCGAACATGTTATACTGAGCAAATCGAAGTTTTATTGAGGTCGCACTGGTTTCTCATATACAGGATGCATCAGTGAAATGAAAAATTACAATTCGTGCCAACGCCTTGGCTTTTCCTTTGATCGGCCCGGTTCCGCTGGTGGCTTGTTCATTTTAACGCGTGACGCATTTAATCACCTTGTTTTACTCCGACGCTCGCTACAAAAATCCAGTGTCACGCTAGCGAGCCATTGGGATTGATCAGTGCACTGATAAGCCAGCTTGCTGGCGTTGTCGACGCCGATTGGCCGTGACCTTCTGCAAATTGTCGGTTGACTTCTAATCGATGCGTTCATTCGATCCAGTTTTACATACAACAGCCGCTAGTGGTGGATTCGATTGAGCATCGATACATTTTAAATATTTACAAAGTGACCAAGACTATAGAAATTGGACGGCGCTAAAATTCATTTCATAGCATTTATTCAAATTCGGGCAGTCAATTCGCGCACTTATGACATAATTTTAATTTTCGATGCCTACTGTCACAGTTGAAGTAGGCAGCTGTTTATTTTGCATTTTTATTGGCTACCCGATGGCACCGTAGAAACTTAAACCAATCTTGCCTTAATTTGGTGGCCGCTATTGGTCACCTATTTGATGGGAGACGGTTCGACCGTAACACTTGTTTCATATAGTTCTCATCGTTCTCATCTATCCTCCACGCAAGCCGAAACTCAACGGGCCAACAAGCACTGGCGCTCGTGATATGTGCAAAATATGCTTACAAGGTGACCTGTAGTACCCCTTTCTCGAAAGTGAGTTTATTCTCCCCACTGAAGACCAGCATCCCTAGCTGCTGTCTTTCAGTTCTTTTCCCTCTTGCATGGACTGGAAATTTTAGGACACCAAGAGCATCGGGATGTTTTCGGCTGGCCATGTGCGAATCGCGAAGAGTGAACCGACACAAAACAGCCTTCTAATGTAGCAGCTGAAATTTTCATGACCCAGTATATCCTTCCATTTCTTTCATCGCAAATGTGGACGAATCCGAAGAGGTTTCATTTGAGAAAAATTTGGATTCCTTATGTCCTTGTATGTCACCCGTGTGATTCAAATTTTGATGGGAATTTCTGCGCAGTCTTTGTGGCTGGGTTGTTGTTGATATTTGGTACCCTGAGCTTCAAACTTCCTACGGCTTCCGCCACCATTTAACTTATCCATTTGTCGATTATCAAGTGACTATATATTTGCTCATTTCCTTCATTTCCTCGCCTTGCATTTTGACCCTGGTACTAATAGTTTTTCTGAAGTTACCTGACGCTTTCTTCATAATTTACAACACACTGACGGGCACGTGATTCAATAGCATTAATGGATCGGGAATATCCAAGTTTTGTAGCCGACTCAGTTGCCGCATGGCCGTTCAGAACGGTATGCCGTGCCAGATGTGTCTAAACAGGCACCACTTTAAGTGCACCCGCTTCAAGCAGGACCAGCATATTCTGCTCACTTCTTACAAAGGGCATTTAGTTGCATGAGCCGTCTTTTTCCAGAACGCCGCATTCCGTCGAGAGCTGTACTCGACCAACTTCTTAGTACCCCCAGCCAGCAGAAGCGAGATACTTTGAAGCGTAGTTGCGAGGCGTTCAAGACTGTCAATGCGCTGCACATAACGGCAGTTAAAAAAGCTCTGCTTGAAACACGAAAGGCCTTCCTGACATGTCGTCAGAATTGGGATCACTGAACGTGTATATTACGCTTGCTTTTCCAGGTGTGGCGGTTGCTCGCAAGGTGGTAAGTTCGTCCATAGTCCAAGTTTAGGGGGCTGCAAGAAACTTCAGGGACGAGGCAATCCAGGAATGAAGGTTTGTTTGGTGAGGTCGTTTTCTTACCACACACCTTCCAGGTGAAGAGGCCAGAGCGGTGTCAAACATCTCATTCCATCCGAAATCAAAGCTTCATTTCTGTCGGTGGATTTTGCCCCAAAGGCATCACAGGTCACTCGGACTCCTTGTGACGTTATTCACGAAGTTTAGCACCAGGAAACTACTGGACAATAAGGGTGAACCGAAGTCACACTAATCTATAGAGAGCCTTACAAGATCACTCATTGCGAGGGCGACAGAAGCGCTTCCAGCCTAACAGAGCAGTGCGACGCATTAAGACTGCCCTCTGACTTGGAGCAAACAGAAAAACTCTACTGTCTGCTGTTAGATCGACCAACACGCCCATATCCTGGGGTGGCCAATCATCTGTGGAGCTGTGCGGATCTGAAAGAGTAGCTCCGAAAGGCGGTACGGAACACCACTGTTCATCTACACCCTTAATCATTCCACCTCAAAGTCCTGTTGAAAATCCCATCGTCCATAAGCTTTAAAACCCAATGTGTCTGCTTGGGTTACCTGCTGCATTCAGAATGACTCATATCTAGCTAATTCCAGCCGCACTGTTTTCGAAAGGATCGGGGCCGTTTTGTCCTAATTTCTCTTCTAATCTGAAATCCCACCGAAGTTTTCAAGGGTGCAAAATTGCAAACCACCCTCCAAATACTTCATTAACCGGAGGCGATTCGAGAGTCCTCAATCTAGGGCCAACAAAGACAGACGAAGCGCCCCACAGAGACGTTCGCATATGCTCAGGCTTTGATGAAACGTTTGCCACCTTCTAAAAAGATTCGCGATACTCTATCACTGTCTGCGCACTCCAAATCGCTATCAACAGCGCTTTCTGGAGTTCTTCCTCTCGCTGTTCTGCCTGTTTTTGCACCCAGCCAAATGAGAAGGCAGCCCACAATTGCATGTGCACTAACTCTTTGAGCCCTTTAAGCAAACTGCCAGAAATCGGATAGTCGGTCCACGACATTTGCCTTCATATTTTTGTTTGACTGAGACCTGGCTCTCTGCGGACATCAGGGATAGGGAACTGTGTGTTCCTGAGCAATCGTTGTACCAAACGGACTTCTCCCATGGACACACGGAAAGCTGCGCCGTCTCTCCAAGCCAGAAGCACTGGGTGCCAACTGTCATAGGGGAATTTACCACCCAGAGAAATGCGACGCACTGTGGTCCAATCTCGAGCTTTGTCATCGTGACACGCTCTCCGTCAGTGTTGTGTACCGTTCGACGTCACACAGCGCATCCGACGACGAGGCCATTCTTTCCGCTTTAGATCGTTTATTGTTTACGCAGCGTTTCCTCCGTCTTCTCATTATGATTGAATCTAATTCACCCAAACCCAACTAAATGGTCGCTTCGGATGAGGACTCTGACTGCGGATTTTCAAAATTCGTGGCAGTGTTGATCGATGAGAAAGACTGGGCACGCGTGTCGGACTATCTACAAGGCACCTTTCACGACAGACACCCTCTTTCCTTAATCTGGTAACCACAAATGGAGCTCACCTGTAGAACTGAGTGGTCATCAAACCACTGCTGGGACGTAGTGACCATGGGTTGCTAGCTTTTGGTTTTGTTGCTGGTTCCAAAATTCCCTAACAAGAACTTCATTCAGAAGCCTCCAGGAAGTTGACATTGATGCATTAAGGACATCCCCAATTAAACTCAAACGTATGTGTGCTTCAGCGAACTCAATCTACCTTCCTTTTGAAGCTGCCATTCACGAAGTTGATGAGGCATTTGTTCCTCGCAAACCGTGAAAGTCTTCCTTTTGTACACCGCTTCCTCGGAACATACGTCGCCTTCTTGATGTACGTTCTCGTCTATTTTCTAGGCAGAAGCTAACGAGCAAGCCGAATGATCTAGAAGTCTTTAGCTTTGACGAACCAGTTGTAGACAGGAAATCCATCAATACACCCAACAGGTACAGTCAAAGATCATGCTGGTAGCCTGCGAGAATAAAAATTTTCTTTGGAGGTATATGCGCCGTAAGAGAAGAACTAAGCCCTCAGCGCCTTCTCTACGGCTTCCCCGGCAAAGAAACCTCCTCCACTATCCAGGCGGTTGCTGAGGTGTTCCGAAAAATCTATTTGGCAGTTTACAATGTGGTTCTGCCAAATTGGCATCCGATTCTCCCGGGGTAAAACTTCCACTCCTGACAGCTGACTTCTCTGTACTCGACGTTCAAGATCTAATGCTTAGGATCGGCCTTTATTGTGCACGATCCATCCTCGGATCCTGAAAGAAGTGACCCTTAGTTTGGCCCTGTCCCTCCATAATTTGTTTAAACGGAAACTTCGGACCGGCACTCTTCCAGGTGCTTGAAAAGAAGCCATTGTCGCGCCCATATAAGAAGCAGGCGATCGTCAATCCACTGCCAAGTATCGGCCAATCAGCCTCACCAGTATCCCATGCAGGGTATTGGAGCGCATGTTAAAACGCGTCACCTTCTCCAACCTTGAGAAAACTTTTAATCCTGTCCAACGCGGTCCTCGTCTACATAAACTGCAAGCTTATGGGATGCAGGGAGAGGTTTTCCACTGGTTTTTATCTTTTTATGGTAACAGAATTTTCAGAGTAAAAACCGGATCGGACCTTTCTTCTCCCTCGCTGATCTCCGGTAGACTTCCTCACGGATCCGTAGTCGGCCCACTATTGTTTCTGGTATGCGTCAATGACCCTCCCGGCATTATTTCTAGCAACGCCGTCTTTTAAGCTGGTGACTTGAATCTTGGATGCATATGATCCCAGTGCATTGCAGA
Source organism: Paragonimus heterotremus (assembly GCA_013368495.1). Lineage (NCBI taxonomy): Eukaryota > Metazoa > Platyhelminthes > Trematoda > Plagiorchiida > Troglotrematidae > Paragonimus > Paragonimus heterotremus. The sequence goes on from LUCH01001829.1 coordinate 92,887, forward strand.
CCGATCTCATTCGTATTAAGTGCTGACCAGATGACTGGACTATCCCTCTGAAAGACAGTAAGTGTGCACAAGTGTAGCTTGGAGGAGACTGCGGGAGCCTATTCGTGATACGCGGTGCACTGAGTGTGACAGATGTTCAGTTGCCCGCATGACACGCTCTTCACGAATCTGGTTCAGGTAGCCTTGTGCCATTTGAATTTTTGGTCGTTTACCTAGTGTGGGTTCGTTCTTAGTCATGTTGGGTACATTTGGGGCCGTAGTAGTGTATCGACACAGGTTGCACAGGTTTAGTTAGCATTCTTTTTTCCTATTATTGTACAGCCAACTTTTGTGTATTACCGCAACGTTGTATTGTATTCCAGTGTCAAGCCAGCTTGATCGAATGAGTTCTTGCTGTGGATGACCTGGGTTCCGACTGCGGGGACTAGAGGTGTCTTCGGCCGGTCAGTGAGGGTGTCCAGCGCGATAACCGTGAAGTGGTATCTCAGCCGGTGTTCCAAGCTGACGGGGGTTGCATTAGTTTTGCATGAACGGCATGAGCGGCTGAAGTGGGTCAGCTCGAACTGCTTTTCATTGGCAGAAGTCTTTTGACGACTCTGAAAGCCATTGTGGCATTGGAAAATATCAAATGCTCCAAAGGTTCCTGTCGAACTAAAGGAGTGCAAGATAGTGGAGGTAACTGCGAAGTGGAAGGAAGGTTTGAAGATCGACGAGTTGGGAATGACAGTGGAACTGCGCGTTGCCGGTGAAAAGGTACTAAGGAAGTCCCGAAACATGCAGGTTCTTTACGATGAAGAGCCAGTAATCAGACATAAAAACCAGAAGGGAGTTAGATAGATGGAGATTGATGGAAATTCACAGGATAGCAGAATCATTTGTAGCGACCAGTGTCAAACCCAAACATAGAGTAGGTAGGTGGAGGTTGAGCAATTCCAACAGAACTTAAAACTGGGTACGTCCAGTGCTCGTTGAGTTTACCCAAGTCTCCCAAAGGAAGTGTGTACTCAGCTGGGCCGACTGAATGCATGAACTGTCACGAGGCAGATATCAGCACACTCCGGAGTATGACGGCGAGCCGCCTGCATCGCCAAAGACAACAGCCGGTGGTATTTCAGCCAGACCGTGGTTCCAGGAGGGAGGTCTTGTCGTACTAACGACTCCATTGATTCAGTGCGACGGACAAACAGATTTATGGGAAGCTGACCGGGATATGAGCTCTAAAAAGGTCTCACCCATGGGTGCATGTACTACGACAGTGGTAGGTGGTGGTAGACCCTAGGTCGGTTATCTGAGTGATAAAAGTAAGCGAACCTCATTCGCGTCGAAGGTGAGCAACAGCCGTAAGACGGGACAAAAATCCGTTTGCACGCGCAGGAGCCAGGAAGCTTCAGTTAGCGAGGTAAGGCAGAAAACACTATGAACTTGATAGCAACCAACGCAGAACACCAGGTGAAAGTGGTTACACCCCCAGAAGGTAAAGGTCCGTCGAGCAATCTGCCACAGTTAGGCTGTAACTGAGGATGTCGCCCGGCTGATGACGATGGTAATAAATGTTAGAGATAGAACGCCAAAGGGAAGCGGTTGGGTTTCCGTGGTCAATGAGGTTGGAAAGCATAAATGGGTATTTGGGTTAAACCTTTCAGAGTTGGATGGAAGAGCTACTAAAAAAGGCAAGCCTCTCGGATCATCCACCTGAGGAGAGCTTCGACAAATTGAAGTTATTCGGGCAAGTGCTCCACAGAAAGAATCTGAAGTTTTAGTACTCAAATGCCCGTGGTAGTAGCAACAAGTAGGGGAACTCAGGAGGCACATTAAGTGTTTCGATATCATAGCTGCCGTGGAAACACGACTAAAGCCTAAGATAGCTTTGGGGAACTGCCCATCGGAGGCTTTTCCGTCTACAGGCAGGACCGCGTGGACGGGTGCGTGGGTGAAGGAATCTTGCTGTTGGTAAGCAATCCGTACAAGTAGCGGGAGGCCTCTTCACACTAAACATCTCGAACGTATAGGCAGCTTTCTGCTACATTTGGAAGAATAACAGAAGGCTGCCTACCTTCAGCGTCTTCTGGGGAACCACTGGCTAACAGTGACGAAGATAAGCCTCTGCTGAATGTCTGAAGCGCTTTAGCTAGTGATTTAGCGAAGTTAGTGGCGGCCGGGAACTTTAACCTCCCGAACATCTCTAGGGACCGCAAAACAGCCAGGGCGGATATTTTCGGAGGGATACTCCTGGACTGGTTGCACTCCAACTCATGTCCAGGTCACCACTCGGTTCCGACATGGGCACGCACCATTCATCTTGAATCATATTTACCCTGAAAAAAGTGTACACGCGGTTTTAGTCGAGTGGATATCACACGGCTTTTGGAAGCGGCACGCAGCATGCTCCGATCTTCTGGGGGAGGAAGACGCTTCCCTTGAAGATAAATAGAATCTCTTCAAAGAAGGATCGTATCTCTAGTAAGACTAACTGGGCGTCGGTTTTTACTTATTGAACCTAGTTGCCTCTTATTCCCTTTGCTTTTCTATAGCAAGGGTCCTAGTTATTAGGTCCTATAAACTCTAGTTTTTCTCTTTTTCCCTTCCCGCTATCATGTTCTGTAATCTCCAGGATCACCAGATCATCTCGCGGAGTTACTCATAATAGCCCGATCGGGCCCTAGCTGAAAAAGTTTCCTTGCGGTAACCACCGCTGCTCCGTAGAAGTGGTAGAGACCGGTATTTGTGACACGTGCAACGCTTGGTTTCACCCGAAGTGCAGTAAACTAGAAGACCGTGCTTCCATGCTATATGCAGAACATTCGGTTCTGAGATGGGTATGCCCTGTTTGTATCGCTCGTATCCTGGGGCATAGGAGCCTAAGCAATCCTCTCTCAATGCCTTTGGTCCCATAGGACAGTTTGGATCTAGGAAACGTGAATAGGGATTCGCCTAGCAGTGGTCAACATCGTCAGGAACAAGCTGTGAGCCGGGTAGGGGAAAATGCGCTGCTTGTCGATAGCGTCCTGAGATATTGTCAGGTTAACGCTGATGAAGTAGGAAAAAACTTCAGGGACATCATAGGTCGGGAAATGTTAGGGCAGCGGAAACAAAAAATAGACGTCCCAAAACACCGGGGAGAAGGCGTAAAGCATCTACCGCCACATCGGTTGGCAGCGAACGGGTCAGTGTACTAGATGTTTTTACAACTCTTCAGAAGAGGGTAGATGAACAGGTAGGGATGCTTAAAGCACTACAGGATAGTAGAGGTTTC
>LUCH01001830.1:0-21173 GCA_013368495.1 Paragonimus heterotremus
TTGTGTCATTTGACTCAATATCCGGGCCCAGGTCTGTGGTAGATGAACTTACAGCAATGCTGCGGCTGGGTGGGTTTAAGCACACCAAGGGGGTTACCAACTGTAGTGAGGCTGTTAAACGTTTACCCAATGAAGAAAAACTTGTTGACTTCGGGGATCTTGAACTCCATGGCGGTGAATGCCAACGGGCTCTAGGCGTGTTGTGGCGTGTGGCAGACGACTGCTTCCGGTTTCAACTCAACTTCCCTCAAACCGGTAGCATAAAACGAGAATTGTTAAGTTGTGTGGTTTCGTTATACGATCCCTTGGGAACAATGCTATCAATGTTGTTGCTCGCTCCCAGGTTGCTTCAAGACCTTTGTCACCAAGGCATTGGTTGGGATTCTGATATATAGGAGCGTGATCGGGTGCGCTGGGAAGGTTGGCTGAACGATGTCAGGTCCATAGACAGCGTGGTATTCCCGGATGCATGGTTCATGGACTTTCTTCGGCAAACCTCATCGAATCTGTTCTGTGATGCGTCCAAAGTCGGTTACGAAGCTGTGGGCTATCTAAGGGTGGTTGTCCTGAATAGTGGTATTCAGTTCGGCTTTCTGATGGGTAAATTCAGAGTGAATCCAAAGGTAGTAGTTACTATACTTGAGTTGAGGTTCACGGCAGCCGTTCTGTTGTCCAAGTTGATATATTTTCTGATTTGTGTGTTGAGAATTCTAATAAGTAATGTCCTACTGTGGACAGCTTTCACAGTAGCGTTGCAATACTTACAGGTTACACCTAAATGTTTGAAGACTTCGCGTGATCTCCAGGTGGGCGATGTTATTCCCAACCACGAATGGGCTTCCAGGATGGTTTGGTCTTATGGCTTAACCCCTGAGGTATTTCTTGGTAATGATGGACATGCACGTCAGGTGTAAGTAAGAACTTCAGATGTTACTAATTTCAGATTGGACATCAGATCGCTTTGTTTTTCAAAGGCGTCCACAGAGAATCACCAGGTAGCCACGGGTAAGACAGAAGGTACGGATCCCTTTATTGAACCGGTTGATCGCCGTTGTTCCTACTGTCACCTCGAGTTTAGAAAACCAGGTGATTTTCGGGGCCCAGTGTTGATTTTGTTAAGGCTTGTTGCATTATTTTGAGATTGCTGTCCCCTGTTTGATCAGTTTTAAAGGGTGGCCCTATCTTCCTTCATTTTTCTAAGAATAAACAGTACCAACCATTCTCATTCTTACACCAACTACTATAACCGTTTCTTTCACTCTTATTCAGTCTGACCCATGTACATTTCTAAATGACAAAATAAGACATTCTTCTTCCATGTTCTTTCTTGAGTAGCTTATAATTGTTACCATTTCTCGATGCGTGAACAGTCACTTTGCTCTAACCCGACCAACTACCATTTGTTTGAGCGAACTCAATTCCGTTTTACCGTCCCCCATTACTGAGCGGTGCCTAGTTGTCAGAGTTGTTGTACCGGCACATTCTTTGTTTAATTTGTGAGGATATTTCACATTCGAGGTATGGTATTTAATTTTCATGTACATTGATTCAATTAGTATTGTATTAAATCCAGTTTTCACGAGCATCTTCTCATTAACCGTTTCGAAGACAGATTATCTTCTCTGCCGTTGGATATTGAGAAAGGCACTTTTGGATTAACCGATCACGCGTAACTCGTTGTGAACCTTGAATCGTTAGCGAACAATTCCATGGTCGCTCCTTCGCACAATTCACAATGATTGTTAGAATGGATCGGTTATCCCTTAGTTCAAATGTTAGGGAAATGGAGGATTATTTGGGGATGTTTACACTTGATTCCCCACAAAACCTCATTTGAACGAGAGGAAGAAGGCTGCTTTTTTCTACGTTTCACTGGCATGGAAACTTATGTTCTTGTCAAAAAGTTGGCTTTTCCGGATTCACCAATCAATTGATCCCATCCCACGCTGTAGAAAATACTTCTCCAACACTTCAAACCGGTGAATTTTGTGGCAGTTGAAAGAGCCAAGTTCAGTGTGTTAGTTTGGTCGGAATCTCGGACGTTTCGTGATTTCGTCCTACAATTGCAAACGCAAGCAGCCAGGTGGCATTCAGTTGGAGGATCAGCTACGCGATCGGTTGATTGCTGGTATTAACTAGTCAAAGTTAGAACAAAAACTTCTCTCGCATCATGATCATAGATTCCAGATTATTCGTAAAGTGCGTGAACTGAATTGGGATGTAAAACAGGTTACAAACACTACTTAGGTTCTGTGCAATTATTCTACAGGTAACAATCTAAGGCCGAAACAAGATAACACACTCAAACCGCGTACTGATTTCCGTGTGCTAAGGCCATCCTTTCACTTTTTGAAAAGAAGCAGTGCAAACACAGCTCTACACCAGTTTTGGAAATGCGCATCTTGTGGACGCAATCATTCCAGGTATTCGTATCCAGAAAGACAGGTAAAGTGCTTCGGCTGTGGCAAAGTGAGTCATATTCAATCGGTATGCAAGTCTAGATGTTTATGTCACTTAATGACAAATTCTAATTCAAACGTTCGACCACTGACTGTTGACATTTCTACTGTTTCTTTATCCATTTTGCCCCAAAACTCTTCTCATGTTTTTAAAACATTAGTGTCTGCTTCTGTCAAAAGTCACAATTTCATTGTTGACAGTGGTTGTGTCGAATCATTAATTTCACATTCAAACCTAGCTGCATTTTATCCTGATGCGGCTCAGCAACCTTCATGGTATCACTGGTCATTCATTGCCTCTTGTGGGCTGCTGCACCGTATCGGTGAAGTTGTCAGATGCTTGCCCTACTGATTGCCAGTTTTTGGTTTCAAGTTCAGGTCTTTTTATTCTTGGACCTAAAACGTTACGACTGCTACCTTCTATCATTTCGCTACTGACGCCAGTAAACGGCGCTGATATTAAACTGATACTAAATTATACTGGGCTGTTCTAAGGTCATGGGGGGAATGCGAATACTGTAGGTAGAGCTTGAAGCTTCGAGGGACCTTGTCTTTCTTGAGAGATGAATCATCTCGTTTGGTTTACAAGAATCTATGCGCAAAGAACCGCAGTCCATATGTGAAAAAGGTGTGATAACTCCTGTTCCGATAAAACTATTCCGTCGCGTGGGTGTACCTGCTACTTTGTTCACCGACAATGGTACACACTTCATTGCCGAATCTTTGGAGGAATGGACTAAAGGACGTGGGTGTCAGCATTTTCCTACTACGTCCCGACACCCACAGTCCAGTGGACTTGCAGAAAAATTTCGTAGGCACACCGAAGTCTGCCATTGCTTCCCTGACACCAAATTCATTTGTGGAATTCGATCGACCAATCGATAGTTTTCTCATGTAGTAGAAAAATGCATCACATTCGGCAGCTGGGAAGAGTCCCGCGAACCTTTTCAAATCTTATCCTCTGCTTACATGTGTTGAATGTGCAAAAACAGCTGAAGTTACATTTTCCAAAGACAATGGTTTGCGTCCTGTTATTGGAATAGTTCTTTTTCTCCACGAAAATTGCACGGTTAGTATTCTTGATTTGGAAGACCTTTCTGCCATCGAATACACGTTGATCAGATTGAGTTCAATTCTAGAGGTCAGTCTGTTAACGGAAATCCTGTTGTTTCGAATTCTAACGAGCCCACTTTAGATAATCCCGTTGCACTGAAAGCAAAGGACGTTACTGTAGTACAGTCTATTCCTGAAGTAGCGGAAACATTTGGAGAACCGATGGTCAGAAGGTCTGAACGTTTAGAATCCAGACCACTTTTGAATTACAAATATCCGCACACGCATTCAAGGTGTGATGGATGTGATGAACATGACTGACATACTTTGTCTCCTATCATGGAATAGTTTTACTATTACAACATCCTGTACAATATGGTTGATTGGATAATTTACTTACTGTGCTGTTTTGCGTAACTGTGTTTTGCGATTCCTATACGTTTGATCGTTATCCTATATAGTTCAGTTCCAATTACAACAGTGTTCTGAACTTCCTTGATGTCGTTACGCCCGAAGTGGTAACATTTTTGGCACTTCAGTTATTACGTACCGAGTTGAACGATCACAAGCGCTAGATACGTGTTATCCATAACTACTGGATTTCCTGTGATTCACTGTGACAAGCTGCGTAAAACGGAATAGACTAGTAGTAATACCAGCTTGCGACGGCAAAAGGTCAATGTTATCAGCAGCGATAATTAACCAGGACAGTAAGACACACGTGGCAATAGCGAAAACGTCGAGATGTCCAATTATTCAATGTTAAACGCAATTAGTGCGCTGAATGAAAATGAGTGACGATAACATTGCAAGGATTGATACTTCGAACATTAATGGAGTGATACTTTCAAGATCATAATGACAGCACAGACATTTCAACCAACCCCGAGTAACTCGCGCCCGTCAACGGCCAGACAAGTATCAATCCGACCAAAATTTAACCAGTCATTCAGCTACTCTAGGGAAGTTGAGCTCATAATAAAGACGACAAGCAGAATCTCGAATAAGGCAAGTAGAACTTTTGAGCTCAGAAATAATGCAGCCCTCAGGTACAGGTTTCTGAGGTAAATAGTTGGAAGTAAAGAAAAATGGTGAAGGTTTTTGTCATCATTGTGGTTCACTGTCTCGGAACTAGGCAGCTCTGTATTTTGTTGGTCGCAAGAGTGGGCGGGAATAACCTACTGAGTTCTGCGTAATGATGCTCTAGTGGACGCCTTGTGAGACGCTGGTTCCGAATTTGAAGTGATGGTTGGGAACAACTTTCCTTTAAGTACAGAAGGATCTGCTATTACTTTATAACTATTTCTGGGAACAACTTTAACGAGCTTCCAAATAATGCTATTCCAGTGGCCTGTGATTCGGGTGGGGAATGTCCTCTGGAAAGGTCTCAGGGATGGAGCATGTAAAGGCTATCGGCAGATGCTCGTCCGCTGTGATCATCTGCGATCAGGAAGAACTGTTTTATGATAACTAGACTGAAGAGGTGCGTGTGAATTAAATCACCATGGAAACACCGAATTTCAATTGCATTCAGATCAAAAATTTCGGAGCAACACGTGGCCATGTGGCTTAACCCAGTGGATGGGTTGGCAGTTACGTGCTAAACACGATGAACGACGAGAGTTTCTTCCCTCAGGCCGGTAGACGAACAGTTGCATCCGTATTTGGACTAACCTGTTGCACTATATGTCTTGTGTACATAGTGTTCAGCTCAGGTAGCTCTCTCCGCACCATTTGTGGCTCCACTTACACACCACGTTTCCAGTGCAAACCAAAAGGAATGTGACCAAGAGGTGTGTGAGTGGGGCCTCTCTGTCCAGCCGGTCAATGGCGGTTGGCCAGTTAAAGACTAGTTTGAAAGATAAGCACTTATCACCCAGGGAAAGTATTAAAGGTTCCTTTGAAGGGATATAAACTGATGAGAAACATCAAAATCCAAGGCAAGGAGTATATATTATGGCACTGGAGGCAGAATGGGAAAAATGAACGAACATCTTAATTTGGAACAGAAAATTAACCTTGCATTCATTGCAAAATTTAACAACTAAGCTGGGGAAAAGAACGAGTAGAAGGCCATAAATACCCAGGCTTCTGAAAAGAACAGTGAGTGATTTATCACGAGACCCTCGGCTGACATGAACAAAAGAAGTATCAATACTCGTGTCTTCTCGACCTTTGGCACCTGTAGTGTGCAACAACTTATGGCCACGTAGAAGTTTCTAAATGAACTCCATGACACCCGCCCAGATAACATTCCTCCAGGCCGTTTGGTTCAATGCCAAGTTTTTTTTCGCTATCCGTGGCCAATATTGCAATGCAAAATATTGTCATGGATAGCATCCCTTTTAATCCCGGACGTCCAGTGGCTGTTCCAAAAACGCGTGGTCTACTTACGACGTCTGTCGAAAGATTCGATCTTGAATAGTCGCGTCTGTAGGTAACGAGCGTCTATAAATTCTGAGACCGCTGAGAAACCGATTCGGATCCAGAGGGGAAGACAGCCGTATTGACAAGTTTTTTACCAATAAGGTGCTAAGGTACAAGAAAATTAGCACGGATCAAATAGAGGAAGATAACAACAAACGTTCATACTGAATCCACCAACTGTACAAGTTCCTAGACTAACGGTTCATGGGAATGAGATCAAGCGCAACAGGTGCGTAATGACGGGGCGGTCAAGCGCAATGGAAACCAGGGTACATATAACCAAAGGTCAAGTAATGAGAAGTGAGGAAGAAAAACTGCGCAAGTGCAAGTTTCTGCAAGTAAACGATATAGAGATTTACCAACACATTAAGTCGAACGTTTGCGTGAGGAATGGTTTACCGCGCGTGTAACTTGAATGGTTGTGTAAGTCTGTACGTAGGGCTAGCAATCACTATCAAGAAGATTTCAAATGTGAGAAAAAAAGGATCAACGAGGAGAGAACAAATGGAGATAGGGAACGTGATCGCCGACCTTCTATGAGACGCATTTAAATCGCGAAGCACCCAACGCAACCAGTTAATTTAACATCTCGGCATCCGTTTTTGGTCACAATGAGTTCGCTCGCTTGCTTTCGCCTGTCCAGACAACACATGTTTCGGAGTGCTGTCGTCACCCACTATACAGGCGTGACCTAACTGATCAAACTGTATGAGTATTGGCGTGACTGTAATCCCGTTCGTACCCGCTTGTTGAAGTATCGTAATATTCGGTACCATGTCTGACCACCGATGGTCTGAAACGTCTTACAAGCAGAGAGGGTTCAACTACCACATATTCCGCTGATGCGGTGCTCACGTTTTACTGCCGCGTGACCATGTAGAAAACATTACTGAGCGTCTGACAAGTGGTTCGGCTTTTATCTTCAGGACATATTTCCTCCGGGCACGTTTTTCACGACGTCTGAGATCACCGCTAGCCTTCCACACACAACTCCCAACTCGTGGTCAGCAGATGAATACGTTGACGGATTGCCATCGAAGTAACAAGAAACCTTTCAACAATCCATGGTGCAATAATCAATACGGAGTACAGTTGAAGTCACAGCATCTTCCCGCGGAGAAAGGTGAGAGAAAATGCATCACTTGTGCTGATACTCAATTCAAAATTGGATGCCTCTGTCGCGAAAACCCTGGATGATCACTGAAGTTCCTCGCCGTTACATGCAGATAACGCGCCATCGTTTGAAAGCGACAGCATTTGCAATGTCGAAGTATTAGTCGGTTTGGAGTGCTGAAACTTCGTTTATTCAATAATCGGCCGTCCATGTGGTTTTCAACTTCGACATCGCCCTCTGAGTACTGTCGAACAACCGTCATTATTGAAGGCAAAGATAAGCCAACTGAGGTCGCAGTCAAAGCAAAACCCTGCTTCAAGCCGCCGTCAATGCTTAAAACGTTGGAGTCTCATCTATATAATTTTCCTTTGCTTTCTCATCCACATGCAAACTTCTGATTGAAATGACCAGCCTACATGGACACCCGAACTTACCGTCCACATTCCACCACCACTCAATCAATCCAGCTCCTTGATGAAATCCCTATGGAGCCCGTACAGCGGTTGACTGAATTAATAGCGTTTCCCCGGAATCTGTCAAACAGCGGACACCACGTGGATTGTGTCACAACTCACCCAAGGTCCACACTGCTCCTCGGGGGCACTGGACTCTCTCGGCGCTGAGTCACCTCAGCAGGATTCCTGCTTGCAGTCCACCTTTACCAACAGCAAGACACGTGAGGTGGAAGTGGGAAGGCATAGTTCGCGTGGTGTTAATAAATCATTCTGGTTTTCAGTTGCGTTCCAAGATGCAGATCGGTTAAGACCCACAAGATCCCATTAAGTGAAGGAGTGAACCAAAATGGCATCTGACGCCTCAAAACCGATTCTACTAACACTTTGGACCGTGGATTTTTCCCTTGGTTCTTGTTAGCATTAACAGAAATGGTCAACGACGAACGATAAATAGTCAATACGTCCAAGCAACGACATGGTGACCAACCTGAACACCATGTGACTCTCATTGTTGACTACTATACCCATCGGAGAAGGCATCTGAGAAAAACGCTGCCATATTGAGGCACTGGTTGGCCGTGACCACGCCTTGCGTCGCATCGGTAAGAAAGCTGAGATCCCGCTCTTAGGGTTCCGGGGCAGTAAAGACAGACCCCCTGCACTAGGTGTATTTAAGACAACTATTACGAAGAAACGGGAAGAAAACTGTAATCCCAAGAAGTTTCTCAGGCATACGAAGGCAGCATCGTCATTGAAAGTGGTATATGAATGAAGACGATGAACAGCCTTCACCAGGAATTTGTCTTACACATGCAGTGTCGATTGGAGCCGTAAAACGTCGAATCTGCCAGAACGCTGAAACGTTTCGGTGACTATTTGTGGTGGAGAACTGTCGGAGACATTAATCTCCCTTTGGTCACTTAGATAATAGCAGGAACCTAATTTCTTGTCACTGGTGCCATCTGTAGGACAAGTCTCTGTAAACGCAAAGGTACGTGGTTGAGCGTCACGAACAGGCCATCTTAAGTTTTGTAATTTATCCATTCGACACAGACAGCAGGTGTCATGCAGGTAAAGAATACTCCCTCGTTTGCAGCTTGAGCAGTGAGAATGCTAGGAGTGGTCTGGGAGGCAGAATCTAAGGTTGTGGAAGGCAGGTTGGAGAGATTGATCGGAAGATATCTGCAGAAAACTCAGCCGTCTCACATGTTGGGAACCAAATCTTGAAAAACGCCGTACGTAGGGTATTGCGAAATCGTTAGTAGAAATGCTTAACGGGTTGGACCTATTAAATGCTTATGATTCGCACAAGGTGATCCCAACAAGCTTGTTCGGTACTGAATTCTTGGGTGGGAGAATTCTGTACAGAGTTATTTGGTAAGCCTCCAGTGGCCTGCCTAAGAGACGGTTAATGAGCTGCTCTTTTGTCATCCAAAGCGGCGCTCATGATTGAACGATTGGTCGTTGTACTTACGTTAGCAGAAACGACATCCCCGTTTTAGACTACTGTCACAGGTGCCTGAGTGGGTCTTCCGGAGTAGGAACCACAAAACTACTGGGTAGCATTAGTCTTAATTCACCCTCCGGCCGTGCAACTAGACTGGTCCCAAGTAGTTTTCTGAGCGGGGGAAGTGCACCCAAGCATGACCTATACACAAACTGTCGCATTCGGAGTTGCGGTCGATCAGTACCAGGCAATCAAAATAGGCAATCAACTGTTGCACCTAAGCTGTTTATTAATGATAAAACTTTCGACAAACTGTTCGAAGGCTCGCTAGATTTATCAGCCGAATAGATTAGGGCACGATCGTGGCGAGTAACAGCGGACGGGTCAGCCAAACTATCACATGCTTGTTGCTTAATAATAACCACAAACACTGTTGGAGCCTTATGATAAAAAGGCACTGATTTACCAGTCATTTGAGGCTATGCAGTACTGCCGGGACCACTGTTCTGCCTTTCTTGATTCAGCCGTCCAGTATGCGAAAAACCGCCCCTTGTTTTCAACTTACTACTCATGCTCCTCCTTCTGTTACAGGGAGACATCACTAAACACCTTTATTTGGTTGATATTTGCGGATTTCTGGTGCAGCGTTTGCTCGATCACACCGTCGGGAATAAGCATACCATGTGTGCGTACCAGAAGACAAGGTCACATTTTAGTAGATCTTGTGAGAGCCATTGTGTGGTTCGTCAGCATGGCGTTTTTAGGCCGAGGCGAACTGGAAACGGCAAGTTCAACGCGAAACGAAACTTTTATATCCTTCGCGAAATATTTAAATACATGCTTCTGAACAAACGCATAGACTTTACTGAGTATAATAGTCGTGCTGTATTGAAAAAATCGGCATCATGTTGATCCTCGTAATCAATTTTCCTTCCCGAAAATGCTTTTATCGGACCTTTCATGATGGAATAAGTAATCCCTCTCGAAGAAACGCTTAATTTTACATCGTTTGGGAGATATAAATGAATCCGTAATCCCCAAGCATATTGCGTTTACATCGCCTTTCATACTAATTATCAAAGTAAGTTCCAGCGTGAGCCACGCCACCAAGTTCATGAGTTTGTTGTTTATCTTAATTGTGCGGTCGGTTTGTTTCCCTCACTATTTCAGATTTTAAAAAACCATCGACGAAGTTCCATCCCTGGAAATTATTATAGCCGACTTTATCACGTGGCTTTTTCTATCTACGGTTCATGTGGAACAGTGTAAAAACTAGTAACCTCCACTAATCTATCATTAGTAGATTGTGTACCGTTCAGTTTTTTGCCTTCTAACCGTGCTTGGGTGAAGCATGTTAATTGTAGGCGGCCCAGTGCTAACTTGTTGGACGTTTAATGGCCAAATTCAATGCTCGTCTTCTTGTCGTACAGGGACTTGAGCTAAAAGATTTGGTTGAGAACTATCATTGCTCCCCTCTTTAGGTGTGGATGTCCTGGTCATATCTCAGCTCACATACAACCATGAACAATCACAACACAAATAATAGCATACTGCATCGGTCGTCTCAAAGTATAGACCGGGTCGCCTTATCTGCTGCATACAGCAGGGTGGATGTGCGAAAATATGCTATTGCTGACCCCTCCCCCACTGTCCTACCAAACTGAGTTCTCAGATCCCTTCCTACTCCCATTTCTGGTGAGTACTCTTCGGATTGCATAGCATATATGGGTAACCATAGAAACACTGTCGTTAAGCCCCGTCTCTCACTATTCAGTCTCAGGCCTCCCTTGTCCTTCGCTCATACCTAGAATGCGAATCAACACAGTTGCTTTTGACGTTCGCACTCTAAAACAGACAGGTCAGTAGGCTGCTCCTGCGCGAACGTCAGACTCGTTGAGTGTTGATATCTGCTGTATCTCTGAGACTAGAATTCAGGACAACAGTCAACGTATGGAATTAACAGCACCCACACTGTTTGACCGATACTGGTTATAAATTTCGATCGATTCCACCACCGCCACTGCCGGTCGGGCTGGAGTAGATATAGTGTTCAGTCGAGTTGTCGGGTTGGATTTCTGTTGGCAGTAGGTCTTGTGTCACCCGTTGAGTAGGTTCTGTTAAGGCCAGCTCTAGATGCAAAACTGACAGAAATCTTTTCGTTGTGTCTGCTCATGCTCCAACTGAGTGTGGTGACACCGGTGTCAAGGACGCGCTGTACTAGGATCTGACCGCTCTGCTTTGGTTGATACATGGTTCTCGTTTAGTCGTTCTGGCCGGAGATATGAATGCCCAAGTTGGCCGCCTAGGTGAGGCCGGGTCTTGTCTAGGTAGAAGGTTTGGGATAGCACCGTATGTCTCAGATAATGGCAGACGATTAGTACAGCTGTGCGATAATCATAAGTTATTTTTAGCCAGCACTCGCTTTAGACATTGTATTCGTGGTTGTTATCCTTGGTACACATATTCTCCGAATCAGGCCTGGTCTCAGACAGACCACGTAGGTGTTAGTTATAGGTGACTGGGTTCCACTGAAGACTGTCGTTCTTATTGTATCGCATACTTGGATTCGGGCCATGCGCTGGCACGTTGTCATTTTGCTCTCACTTTTGCTGGGTAACGACTACATTGACGGCAACTATTGGTGGCTATTGAAAAACTGGCTATATCATCTGTAAATCATAAGTATCAAATCAGCTTAGAAAGCCGTCTTAGTAATTCTCAGCCCGTAAATGTCAATAAATGCCGGACCCAAATCTCACAAGCAATTTATGAGACCGGTATTGTAGCATGCGGCACGTGGGTACGTGGGTTGAACGAACATTAGTTCTCGGAGAAATCCACAGAGTTGTCAGATGATAGGCGGAACATTCCTCCTGGTAGTTCATATAACACTTCTAGGAGAGATATTCATAGGAAACTGAAACGCAACCTAAAGGCTGGTCGTGCGGCTTGGTTAATGGAGAAAATTAGGAGACTAGAGACCGCTTTTGCTTCAGGGAATATCGGCAGACCTCAAGCTTATTCGTGCATCTGGTTCCACGCAATCGTTTGTCAATGAAGTTATCAACAAGACAGGTGACACACTAATCTGTAATAAGACCAGAAGGTTGTAGCGGTGGATGGAACACATTGATAGTTAAACTAGCCGTCTTGCTCCTACCGTGCTGTCGCCACAAACTTGTAGTGCAGCACCCTGGTCGGCGAATTTGGAACCATCCACTGGGACTGAGGTTAACAATTGTATTCTGGCCCCCAAACGTAATAGGGCTCCTGGTCCAAATGGTGTTGTGCCGGCGCTTTTCAACGAAGGTAAGGAGGTGTTAAGGAAGCCTTGATTAGTTGTTTCAATATATTTGGACGACGGAGACAGTCATTGCGTGTTGCGATCACTTTAAAATAGTCCCCATACTCAAGGTATCAGGGGCTCTTATAAAGCTCATAGAAGAATCAGTTTGACTTCAGTCATTACTGGGGTTCTGGCATCCAGTATGCTTCGTTGACTCACTGCAACTCGTGAGGCAAACGTTAGGGTAGAACAGACAGAGTTCCATTCTGGGCGGAGATGTATTGATCACATGTTACCCTTCTTCAAGTTCTAGATCAGCGTCATGTGTACTACTGACCAGCCGACGCTGTGTTTCTCGACTACAAATGTGCGTTCGATTCGGTGGTTTGATGTACACTGTCAGATTTGCTTAAACCTGGTGGTGTACTGATCAAGTATGTGAACTTGTTGTCGGAGATTTATTCCCATAATTCTGTTTAAGTTATAATTTACGATGAATCGTTTGCAGTTTCAACACCATCAGCGGCGTACGACAACGCTGTCCACTCTCACCATGTTTGTTTAATTTTGCGATGAACTATATAATGGAGGACTGCCTGGGGCAGTCACAAAATGCCGTTTCGGACTTCCTAACTGGTGGAAGACTGACTGGCCTCGATTATGCTGACGGTGGGGTGTTTTTGTTTGGCACCTTCCAAGCAACCCAAAAAACACAAGTGGCCACTTCGACATCTACGAAATTCATCGGAATGCGCTTTGGAGCCTCAGAGTGCAAACTGCTCCTGCAGGTTCACAGTGATTACGTAGATGTGATGTTAGTTAATGAAATTGTGAAGGTTGTTGATCGGTTCGTATATCTGAGAAGTATCAGCGGCGGTGACGGTGCGAGGAATGAAATAGAGATGCGTGTCTCTAAGGATAAGGCGGTGTTCGTCGGTCTCAAACATCAGCGGTGGAGAAAGGTACATTTCTGATGGCTAACATTCGCGTATATAAGACGACAGTGAAGGCTGTGCTGCTTCACGGCAGCGGAACTCGACCGTTCAGGGTAGAAGACATAAACCGTCTCCAGGTGTTCAATCATTGATGTTTGCGTTCGATTGCTTTTGTCCGGTGGCATCAGCCAGTGAGTAAAAAGGAGGTTTGGAAATGGGTGTTTGGTCGTGATCGTAAAACGATTTCCTTTGTTTACTCATTACATTTACACGGACTTAGGTTGTTGGGTGATTTACTAAGGATGCCAGCTAGTCGTCTGCCACGCTGAGCATTGATTGCCGACACTGCGGCCGACTGGCGTAAGATTCGAGGTGGACAAATGATGACCTGGCGTAGACAAATAAATTCGTTCATGAAGGGATTTTGCACTGTAGATCGGGTTCGTCTACCTGGTTGGGGCCCTCGCGGCTCTCAGGTTGGATGGCTGGAGGCGTCAGGTGAGATGGCGGCTAACCGGGCTCGGTGGCTCGAAGGTTGTCGTTGTTCGTCCGTGAGTTGAGCGCATTTAGTGGCACGGGGCAGTGAAAGCCTTAAGGAAACTGTCTTGCTGATGACGCCTTACTCTCACTTATAGCTTGTTTGTTAGTTTACATGATGTAGGCACCTTGGTGTTGAATGTTTGATTATAAGCCTGGGTATTTTTATTTGTTAAGTCCCTTCCCGCTCCTTTCTTTCTTCCTCCTTTCCGTCTGTTCAGGTTTTGTTATTGTTCTACTTCTCGGTTGTGTGTCAGTTAAGCGTCATTGTGAACCACTGGTGGATTGCTATCTTTGATGATGGTGAACTTTGTATCGAATTTTGAGGCCACAGTCGTGTGAAAATCCGACCCAAACCAATTCCCCCAAAACGTTTGCCCCTGTATATTCTACCTTCCCTGTTTCTGGCCGTAAATTGGGCTTGACCTAGATGTTTTGTTTTATCGCGTCAGGTGACAGTTGTGCGAATAGTCACTTGTCGCTTTTTTGTACTTTGCTTGAGTGGTGCGTGCATCACATTTTGGAGCTCGGCTCGTCCCTGTCGTTTTTGAACCTGTTGACTGCTCGAAAGAACTCTGTTGGCCTATTTGGCATCAAATTGTAATTACCTCCCTGGAACGATCCGTCGATCGAAACTATTGAGTACCGTAGCTTTGTGAACCAATCTTGTTTTGACCATTTGGGATCGTCGGTTTATTGCTACGCGTTGCTCAACGTCTTCGTGGAAGATCGTACAAACTTCAGTTGACTTTTCTTCATTCCTCAGAACTTTTTTTCAACCGATGGCATTTTTTTCGCCGCGATATCTGATGCATATATTTGTTTCCTCAGTAATTTTGATATAGGACACGGCAAGGTCCATCCTCATTTCAACGCCTCTAATAGTAAATTCATTTCAAACCACTTTCAGTAGCGCCGATGCCGAGGAAGAAAAGAAAGAAGATATGGAGCTACAGAGTGTCCCGCTTTCACAATCAAAGGTTTCTCATTTTGCTTTGACTTGCCTCATGTGCACATGGTCGGCCAACGGCAAAACAGTGCTTTGATTCTGGACGTCAACTGATTGTTTGAGCAAGGCTTAATCCACTCGCAACATTTGTCGACGGGCTGGATCTACAGTGGTCGTATCCGTGTTGCAGCTAGCGTGAAAATTTTCTGAGTCCGCTGAGCAACCTATTCGGATCTGATAAGTAGGAGGGTCGTAATAACAAGCTTCTCACTAATAAGTTGCCAAGTTGGGAGAATATTAAAAATTAGGCAGGGGAAGTAACAACAAACCTGCATAATAAATACACCAAATTACCAGATTCCGAGACCAGTGATTCAATTTAGTACAACTGAATGCAACACTCACGTAACAGTGATGCAACGAAACGCAAGGGAAACCATGACATACATGAACAAGTTTACAGAAGTGAGGAGTGAAGACGGATATACTGGGTAAGAACAAAGTTCGATAAAATAAACAATACCAAACTTCCGTGATACATCGGGGTTATCAATTTGTCTCTTTTTTCATTGGGATGGTCGTGTGGGTCTTTGCATAAGGGGATCGCAGTCACATCCAAGAAGGTTTCAAATGTAAGAAGATGAAGGATCAAAAATAAAGGAATACTCAAACACAGGGAGTGTGGTCCCTAAATCTCTATGAAGTATAACAATTGTCCATCACCCAACCCAGGCAACTACTTCAACACAGTGCGCTTCCACCGTTATACTTCAAACTCGCGCAGAAAAAATGGTCATCATTATATGGCGACTGATTTTCACTGGTTTCTGCTGAAGCCAGCGCAATTGAAGTGAGACCACTTTTACCACGCATCTCATCACATGAGGTTTCGTTATGTTATTTACTACTTTAAACTACCGCCAGTGCTCACTACCTGAGCAGATATCTGCTGAGTGTGACACAAGTCATCGTCAGTTGAGAAGAGACAGTACGTAATAAATGGTTATTGGGAAATTGTTCAGAACATTGGTACGACGAAACGTAAATAACGCAATATTCAGTAAAGCATTATGATACTTTATCATGAATAGCCGCAACCGTGATGCATCTTGGTGCACAGGGAACAAACATGGTAAACTCACGAGTAGACAGCGACAGTAAAAAACGTGCGTCAAATTTAAGGCTACCAGCTGAGTTTCAGTGTAGGCTGTTCGAACAGAGAATGGAGTAAATCTGTCAACCTATATGCTTCCTTCAACATCAACCAAAAGTGCAAACTGACTTCAGATACCCGTGAAGATGACAGGATTTTAACCTCAGGCGAGACATGCAACCATCTGCATCGAAGTCTAAAGTGAAGTCCAAAAGTTTGCTACTGTCGCACACTGTCTTTTTTGAAAGTGTGATTGGGGTCTCAGCTTAATTTCTGTTTTTTTGTTTGAGCTGGATGTGCCTGTATTTGACAATGGCACTTCGAAAACATTGAGCTCGAGTATGAATATACTTACCGAAAACGAGATTCTTTGTACAAATTCAATGTGGTTGTCGCACTGTGTTGACAGTGTTCCCAGACATTTTAGCACGTTTTTCATTTATGCATTGTCACTGTTATCGTCTAGAAGATGTGATATCGGGAGGTTTGAGGAATGTGCACTATACACAAGAGTGACCGCGTGGCCCACAGTCTTTCGGACGGCTGCCAGAACTACAGATAGACACATTTAAGCCCACTTAATCTGCAGAGGGTTTCAACTCAGAGGATGCTGCGTTACAACACTGTAAGCCCCTCAGAAAAATTAGTACTGATTGATCGCACGTTTTCCAAACAGCATGAACTGTTAAGAGTAATCGACGGCTCGAAACAGTTAAGATTTTTGGCTTTCAGTGAATACCGAACAACGAACAGGCGAGGTGAAATTTGATCGCTTGAAACACAGTGAATTACAAACAACTGAAATAACTACTTCGCAGCTGATGAAAACGGAGGTTTTCCCTTGTGAAATATGGATTTTTTACAACTCGGTTGTTCATGGGGTAAGGTAGGCGTTAGAAAGAATCCGTCCTAAAACCTGCGTCTCGTTACAATTGACTGCCCCCTCGGACATGTGGGAGATGGTGCGGTTCTGCTTTGGACGACAACGTACGTTTTCATGCTGCATTGCCGAGAATGCAACAGTTAACAGATGTTGCTACTCGGCGATTTCATTCGAAGCATGACCACATCAGGAAGGTTGTTGCGCACGCATACGTTCTTCAACCCTTTTGGATACTGCACTGTTCTAACGCCTAAATATTTTGGCTGCCGACCAAATGACGGCCGCTCCTTCCTCTGCGGAAAAGCAAACTGGTTGGCCTCCCTTTTTATATGCTAGTTTGGATTATTTTGCTGACACCAAAACCAATAGGAAGATGAAGGTGTCCGCGTGTGGACACACTTCGATCCTAAGCTTGTTAACTAGGACTAGTACAGCCCATCAGCCTCGATTCCTTCTTTTACTTTGTTTGTTCAATTTACCGATATATGTTCTGGCAGAGGGCTAAAATTTGCAGGTGTAAACGAAGGCCTTTACTGCTGGAATGGGTTGCCGGATTGGAGCGACGTAAATGATAGGTTGGTGCAAACAGATATTACGCGGCATTCTAATCTGACCCGAAGTGTCCTGACCACGGATTGCATACGGCGGACGGCTGTCGCCGAGATTGCGCTGACATTTACGAACGATGGAAGACGAATGCTTCACTATCACCCTCGGTGAGATCACCTTTGACTCCTCAAAAATCTTAAACTCCCTGCGACGCGAGACTTGCCGTAATAGTATCATCGTATCTATTCACACCACCTTGTAAGTGTAAATTTACGAAAAATCGGCAACATCAAAGTTAGTGAGTTGGCGTAAAAATCGCAGCTTCCCTTGTGGCTGTATAGCGAATCCGCACCACCTTCATTATTTTCGAATACATCCACCAGAATAACAAGGTTTTAGTCATTGCCGTTAGCAACGCCTCCCAACCAGTCCGACGTTTGTTTGAATTCTGAAGATCCGTGGAGTTTCTTTTGACATTCGTTCTCTTTGGCGACTGTAGTACGGTTATGCTCAGGGTTCTGTCAGGTCCAACTTCCTAACGCCTGTACTTGTTGCGTTGAAATCTGCTTGCGAACAGTGAGAGAAATCGATAGGTGAAGTTTGTTTACAGGTTCGCCGCTTTCTCAGTAGGACTTGGAGTTGCTTTACTGCAAGACTTGTAAAACGTTGGGCGTACGAACGAAACAGCAGTGAACTGGCTCTGTTGTAGGTCCAGTAGCACCGTTGATGCCCGATGAATTCACATCTCTTTGTTTGCAAGTATTTAATCTAAGGAAACCCTCACCTAAGTACACACCGCCTGGTGGATACAGGTCAAATTCCTGGCACCAGTGCTTCAATAAAGGTAGATGAGTAAATGCCTACCGACTCATCAAGTTCAACAAAAGTGGTTAAATCAACAGCTCAGCTTTCAGACAGACGGTGTCGGGCTGAAGACACCCGAAGCAAACTGGGGAAGCCGGTTGGTCCACTGACGTTTTTGTACAGTGGTACGTTAGTTCAGACGGATTAGTCAATACTGCTTATGCGAACAGTTTAATGTATGCTGCCCGTCTTCCGAAGGGTATTCCGAGTGAAATGCTTAGTGGAGATAACCGTAACACTCAGGTTGCATATTACACCCCTAGTCTACCACTGCTTGGGGAGGGGGTTCAGCAAGCGTTGGAGCCCGGGGAGGCCATCAAATATCTTGGATTTCATCCTCAATGCATGTGACGCCCGTCGACCCTGAGATCAAGGTATGATTCAGGGGGAACGTTTTTTCAACAAGGTCGCTGGTGGATAACAATCATTCCTTTAGAATTCAAACAACTGGGATGCATTTCAGGTAGTTGTAGACATCCCGGTGTTTTTTTTTCTTTAATAGCTCAGCTTGCAAGTTGTACGTAATTGTCAAATCACACTACACCGCAAATGTCTATTTCAGTAACTTGTCATGTACCCTTATTCACAGTTCGGAATGTACGACGTACTCAAACTAGTTTCTGAATGTTAGGTTTGGCCTGGTATGAACCAAGATATGTGCTTTTTGGTTAAACCCCGTTTGCGCGGCCGACGCAGCAATATTTACCTCTGTGTATTTTCACCTGTCTATCTTCCACGATAAGTTGTCCATTCTCACAGAATTGTTGACGTATTGTCGGTCTGCTGCCAGCTTTCGGTAGAAATACCTCGTCATCCACATAAGTAAATTTCCTCACCTGCCGACCGACGACGATTTCCTTATCAGCTACTATTAGCTAAACAACTACCAGTAGATTTCTGCTTCAATAGTTTGACAGCCGTTAGTCTCCGCAGTAAAAAGCATGTTATTCCCATGCAACCTCTTCCGTGACTTGACTTGCATGCCGTTTTCGAACACATTGAATCGGCTGCACGATACCTCCTCACGGGCAGCCTATTTGAGCGTTTCTACTCAAAAATAAAAGCAACACTTGCTGCCGAAAACTGCAAACGTAAATGGACAGAGTGCCTTCGGCAAACTCAGTAAGGTGTTAAAACTAACCCCAAGTAAACCTATCAGAATCACCCCCAGAAAAAATGATGTACGAATAATTTCTGCGACTACCCGGTGGATTTTCCGAGTCACTCTGATCAACCGACCCGACTGGCTGTATTGAAGCTTTTAGGAACATATGTACTTATTCGGCCAACTCACATGTGGAAATCTGAGCGATGCAGTCGTTCTCCACGTGATTTACGTGCATGCGCGCATGCGTTTATTGGGTATGACCTTGTACAGTGATCAGTGCGACCTACGTGCTTTGTGTCATTTGGATTGACAACAAATCAAGATAGGTAGCTCACTACCAGTCGAATTGGAAGGTATTACATTGGCAGCATCGACCGTATGATTTCACTAGGCGACGCAACAGGCCCATCCAAAAAAATCATTCCCCCCGCTACTTCTCCAATACTTCTTATATTTCCTTTCAGTACACCCGCGAACGTCCAGCGTCCATTCCCTCAACTCAACTATCCCTCCAGGCTAAACCATTCTCATAGATAGACCCATTAATTTGTCTGCCCGTTTTCGCTAAGTTGACTCAGTGTCTCCTGCCTCACCTTTAATTCGAACAGCAACGCTCGCCCCAGAAACTTCGACAGGGAGATATTGCAGTTTTTATTTTTACACTTCAATTTGCTGATCACGCCTCATTATTTCATCAGACTGTGCTGTATATTTGTTTGATTGGATGGAACAAAATCGTCACACTACATACAAAAGTCGGTTGTTCCGAAAACGACGGTGACTAGTCATTTGGTAAAACGTTCTACTGTTGTACTGTATTTAAGTTCCATGGCTTTGGAGTGTCAACTACGCTCAAAACACCTGGACTTCCTCTCCAACTTCAACACACGTCTAACGAATGTTGTTTTTCCCAGGTAAGTCCGTGATTCGACTTCAGCCATTATTATTGAATCACTCGCCAACGATTCAAGTTTACACTAAGTTATGCGTAATCCGTTGATCCAAGCATGTCCTCTGCATTATCCTACGACAGAGAAGATAGCCTATCTTTGAAACGGTTAACGAGGAGGTGTTCGTAAAAACTGAATTTAATACGGTACTAATTGAATCGATGCACGCGAAAATTAAATCCCTCACCTTGAATGTGAAAGTTCTTCAGAAAATGAACAACGACTATGCCCGCACAACAAATTTGACAACTAGGCATTGCTCATTATGGAGGGACGAACAAACGAATTTCACGCAAATGGATAATCATTGGTTGGGGCAAAGCAAGATAACTGTTGTGCATCAAGAAATTATAAGAATTGCAAGCTACTCAAGAAAAAGATACAGAAGGGAGGTGTCTGACTTTGACATTTAGAAATTTACCTGGCTCATACTGTATAAGAGTAAAGGGAAACGGTTGCAATAGGCCGTTTAAGAGCAAAGATGGCTCATGTAGTTAATTTTCAAAGAAACCAAAAAAGCACAGGACCACATTTTAACACCAATTTAACAATGTACAGCAATCTCAAAAATGATGCAGCGGACCTTAGCAGAATCAGAAATTACTTTATATCGAGACATGGTATTTCGTTTATCTGCCACAGGCTCCTGACGATTGATGAGCTGGGTGTTGTTGATGCCATTCTCAGTGAATGAACATCAAATGAAAACTTCTGGCGGACGGCGTAATGAACGTCTGAAAACTTTTAAAACGCTCTAATTGAATTGTAGTGAGGTCACCCCCGTCGTCCCTAATATCCTAAGTCCCTGCGACGTGAGATTTGCCTTGCCAGCACCACCGCGCCGGTTCACATTATTCTGTGAATACAAATTCACTACAAACCACTAACATCAAAGTCAGTGTGTGGGCGTATGCGTCACAATAGTACTCGTAGCTGTATATATAACGGCCGTACATACTAAATCGACATCGGAATTCGGCTGTAGTCATATAGTAGGAAAATCT